>JAATHB010000015.1:0-171585 GCA_014822075.1 Fusarium buharicum
TTCCCTTAGTATAGGCTTTAGCGAGATATTTAAGGAAGCTTATAGTGACCTTATGGCGCTATTATAGGCGCTTTTCTTTTATTAACCCCCCCAGGAGGGAAACCTAACTAAAAGAAGGAGGGATTAAGGTTAGTTAGGCTAGCAGTAGTATCGATTAAGAGGTATTAGGTAATATTTCTATGGAAGGGATAAGGGCTATTAACTATAAGATTAGGCCCTAATTATATAAGGGGTCAGCTTAAAATATTATAGCTACTAAATTATAGCTAAATTAAGGTAAATATATTAACTATAAACTAAATTAACGATAGGATCTTAATGGCTATATTTATAGATATAGCCTCTATAGGGGTAAGTCTATAACACTATATCGCCTTTATATTTGCCTAAAAGGGAAGGCAGTAAGACCTTTACTTATGCCAGGGCTAACCTTATGGCTAGGGGTATATATCAGGGCACTTATGCAAGCCCGATATAGCTGTAGGTTAATTTAGGATTTAGATAATCCTTATGCCGATTAGGGCATTAAGAGCCTACCTAGCTTCAACTTTCATAACATAAGATTATGAGCTTGAACTGTAAATACATACTCATGCTACATCGTATCCAATTTTAAATCATGCACGGTAAAAAGGAGCTGACTGCCATTGGAGAATGCTGACAAGACTGCATGCCGATCCAACCTATTCGGCTATCCGGCATACACCAATATCTCTCTCATCAACACTTGTAGTCATGATGAATGAAATATGTTAATATGTCATTATTCAAAACCCTTGCTCAAAACGCCATGCTTTATTATCCCATCTTTTTCCTTACCCATGATAGGTGTCACAAATTCTTCATCACATCACGATACAATCCCTCTCCTTCTGTCCTCCATTCCCTCCCGACGGTCGTCTGCCCGCAGACTGGCCAAATGGTCGCTGTCCCACTGGTATTGACGAATTCGCACTCGCTGTTGTAGTCTGCCTCGAAATCGTAGGGCTGCTACTCTCATGATTCGGATGTCCTACTGGTGGCTCGTACGCTCTGTCATTAGCTGCCTGTTCATACGAAGGCGGCGCATCTTCTGTCCCTTCCTCGGCTGATCTTGCCACTGCTGGTCGCTGAGACTGAGGTGGAATCAGAGAACGCACTCTTTGCGCGGGTATTCTAGGCTGCGCATTGGTCGTATTCGTAGTAGGCGCGCTGACAGAGCTGTTCCGCCCTGGAACAAGACCAGTGACTCCTCTAGTGACGCCTCCACCTCGCGAAGCTCCTCGGCCAGCTTGACCTCCTCGACCTCCCCGGTTGCCACGGGTCGCCGGGCCTGGCTGTAGAGCCTGTTGCTCGATGAACTGCTCCGAGAGCATACTCTCCCTTCGTCGTCGTGCTTCTTCTGATCTATGCCTCTCGTCTTCTTCCTCCTGCAATTGCAGTGCAAGAGCCAAGTCTCGGTCTTCCTGCTCGGTACTAGGGCTCATCGGTGGTTCATCCTCATGTCGAGCCTTGTCACGTTTACTCTGTACTGTTGTCCATTCTCCACCGTCATTGCTTGAATAGTTTCCTGCGCTCGTTGAGGGAGCAGGGCCTCCTGAGCCCACAAGTCGAAAATCTCCAGACAAGTACTCCGTGTTTCCGCCGTTAATATCAGATAATGTTTCCCATACGATCTCTTGATGCGACTTGAAGCCTGCATCCGTCACCAATGTGACGAGCTGCATCGATTGCGGATGACAGTAGAGCGTGCTAAAGTGGTCGTTCCGGAAGAGAATAGCGAAAGTACCAGGTCGAATTGCTTTTCCAATAACCTCGATCCCCCAATGCGTAAGTTGAGTAGCCGAAGTATCCAAAAACTCTTTAATGATCATAATATCCTGATAAAGTTGCTGTTCAGACTCAGTAAGCCCACCTTCGGGATCCGATAGTTTCTCCTCGAGCTCTTCCTCTCGGAAAAGCAGATTCTGTGCGTCTTCATAGGATGCGGCTTGTCGCTCCAGAGCTTCATACGCAGGCTCAGTTTTTGGCGGCAACCATCCGTGAATCAATGGGATTGAAAAGGTAGCATATAACCCCATTTCAGCCGTGTTCTCAAAGGTTCCAGGGATCAGGTCTCCGCGTTCGGCAGGATGTAAATGCGTCAATGATGTACGTTTGTAAGCATTGATCATGGTCTCTGTGGGGATGAAGCGTGGATTGACATTCATGCCGGTGTGTAAGCTTTGCAAGAAGGCATACAAATCACCAACATCTGGCAAGGCGTCTTCAGAGCTGGTTCTTCGTGGCGACATGAGCTCATCAAAGACAGCATCCAACAGCAAATTCAAGCTGACTTGCTCCCTTGAGCGAAGAGTTTGTACGAGTGCAGTGTCTTCAATATCGGCAGGTGTTGTCAAGGTCAGGGCGTTGACCAGAGCTACAAGCGGGCAGGGTCCGTTTGCGTTTTGGATCAATATTGGGGATGTTCGTGGGTTTGTCGATGAGCTTGAGTCGTGCCATTGGATATTCTTAATTTGGTACGTCTCTGTTCTTCCATCAATTGGATCCCTTGAGGCTCTCCAGGTTGATGACTCTGCTGGGAGCGTTGGTTGCCTTGGTGGTAAAGGAGGCTTTTCCACTGTAGGTTCCTTGGTAGGGCTTGTCGCAGGCTCTGGGTCTATTAGATTCCAGTCGTCAGGCGAAGCCGCCCTAACGTCTCCTGTGGCCTTGGATTTTCCTTTACCAACGCCACCTATATCATCCCAGATGCTTGTGTCCCCAGTAAGTTCTGCAGACAGTTTGGGTGGCGCATTAGGCTTATCGTTCCTCCCCAAAGGATCCTCGTCCCAACCGGGAGACTCCCTACCAGAAGGTAATGAAACCATGCCTGGCGAACTATAAGGAGGAGGTTCCGGTGTCGGCGTCCAGGCGCCTCTTGGGTTGTCGTCTGGCAAACTTGGGATCTGCTGTGTGGGTGGTGGTGCATTCTGCGTGTCCATGGCGGGTTGCCATGGGTTTGTATTGGAATCATCGAGGCCAAGCTTTGAGAATGATTCTATAGGTGGCGCATCTTGTCCTTGAGGGACTTTCTTTCGTAGAAAGGGGTTTGTTCCTGTTCTGTCTGGTTTTAACGCCGCAGGCTGCTCTTCAGAGTGCTGCCGATCGCTTGGTTGTCTCCTTGCTTCTCCCCACACCTGCTGCTCTTCATGTTCTAGATTATCGAAGGCGCCTCCAGGTCTGAGGATCGCAGGGACTGTTTGAGGATTTACTCTGTCGGCCGAAGAGGCTTGTCCATCCCGGCGGGGTCCGACATGTTCCCATCCGCCGTCATTCCCACCTTCTGACCAAGGATTATTCGACATTGTTTAGAGATTGAAGTCGTATTCGAGGTAATTTCAAGCTTGAAAAGTTCTGTTGTCAAAGAAACATATCAAGCGACGAGAATGAGCAAATTGAACTTGACCCCTCGCGAGTTGTAATCTGTCGCACTACCACCACGAGTGAAGGATTGCGGGGGAGTGATTCGAGGCAGATATAGAAGCGTCGCAAGCCAAACGCATGAAAATGCGAGGGATTGGAGTCAGACAAAGACGGAGTGAATCGCAAAAAGCTTTTCTGTCTCAAAAATGTCAATAATTCAGCTCTTGAGCTCTTGAGCTCTTCCCTGTTTGTAGCAACAAAGCTCCTGTGGAGTGATGTATCGTAACTGGTTGCAGCTTGGTCCAGCTCTGTATGTACGTAGTGATGTACTGAGATGCCACAATTCGCTCAATAGCTATTGTGGTGCAATAAAACAAGCAGCAAAGATCTCGAGGAGCAGAGTTTCAGAGGAGATCTTTGATACAAAAGGTAAAAAGGAAGAAAGATGAGCTTGTGCTTCAGCTGCCCGCGAACTTGGTCGGATGCCTGCTGCCCCGCCACCGCTTACCCCTGCCACACACAGCCACAGGCGATGACGTGTGCGGGTTAAACGGTCACGATATCGAGATATCCTGCGGGGGAAGTTGTCCCTTTGGACACCTTTAAAGCGCCCGACTTCAGCATGATCCAATTATCTTACACAAGATCAAAGTCACATCATATATAGCTAGAGATAGGATATATAGAAGTATTTTTGATCATACAGCTTGCTGATCGTGACCTTGCCTCCCACCTATTGCGCCACATGAGGTTGGTATATGTGACTGTGTTAATCAATAATGGAGTAGAGGAAGTGCCTCCGCATTCCCAAAGAGATGAGACTGAGTCAGTGAGTGCCATCAAAACTGTTACTGTTGACTCACACTTTCACTTTATATTGCAAGACATTACCTATGCAAGAGAGTAAGCTCAGTCAACATGTAGCCGTATTAAATTTGTGTTAGGGGGGATCAACACATATTTGAGAATCGATTGATCCGAAACTCGAGCCACTCACACGACTAGGGAGATAAGCAACTTGAGTGATCGAAGAACTATGCCTAGAGATCAATAGCCTAATATCATTCAGACAATCTAGAAACCTCGGGACATTTACAAAGAATGGCTAGTCTCAGGCACAAGGAACAGCCTTGTTTGTAAACTATTCAGGGTCCTGCAGGGTCTCAGAACAAGAGCTATTACCAACGGCCCCAACGCTAAGACTTGGCATATCCCCTACTGATTCTTTATATAAATTTAGCTAATTATTAAAAGATTAGTACTCTAGTACGATCATATGGATAAAACTATAAAGTATCTCCGATCACTTCATCCTGAGTTTATCAAGTAGAGATAATATATCACTATAGCTTCCGTACAACCTAGGGGATACCTAGGATCTCATTTGATGACGTACCAAAAGGTAGCTCGCAAGAGAGCACATATGCTTGCATGAAACGTTAGTAGAAGAGAGATTGGAGTGCATTCTAACGCAATACAGCAAATCTACCTCGCATCCACTAGGAAATACACTCTTAAACATTACACGCTGAATGATATCTTGATTATGGGCGTCATGATCCCGCTGCGTGATAGGTCAGAGTCCTTGGTCGCCATGCAGTCCCAGAAATGCCACAACGCCAACTCCTATACAAGAAAGGCACATATATCCACTTGTCCTCAACGCTCAGTTTGACTACACACGTCCTCAACGGCTAACCCCAAGATTGCGTAGTCGATCGCACGATGGCGTTGTGTACGTTTCCGCCAGTGCCATCTTTTCCGGGTCTTGGTAGAACCATCCTTGAGCCGCGTCCTTCAGCCGCCGTTGGTAAATCAACTCGCTTTCGCATTCGTTTCTCAAATGCCTCAAGAGCTGCTGTTCGGCTGTTCGATCGAGCTTGTGGAGCTTGCCTTCGGAAAATTTGGCAACTTCATCAGGATTCACATAGTAGTCGACGCCCAAGTTCGGTGTTGTGCGCTGCTCAGTATAAGGGTGCAGAGGGTTATCGTAAACCATACGAGGGCCCGATGCTGATGTGGGCGAGTCGCCGGAGAAAAGTGAGGTGATTACGGGAAGGATGAAGAATAGGATGATCGGCAATAGACCCAAGAGGGTCTGGAAAGCATTGCCTTCGTTTTGTCGGCCACGATCTGCTTCACGCGGTCGCGTCCGTGGTCTCGCTCCGCCAAACTGATGGACCCTGATCCCGGGACCTCCGCCAAAGTTAAAGACGAATTGAGGACCTGTGTCAAAGGCTGTGATTGTGGTGTTAGCGCAAGTCTCATATCTTGGACAACCAGTTCTTCTCACCTCCAAATGGGCCACCACCGAAGCCGCCACCACCGCCAAAGAAACGAGCGAACATCTCCTCCGGAGTCAAGTCGTCGTGGAACATCGGACCACCTCTGCCCATACCACCACCTCGTTGATTAAAGAAAGGATTGTTTGCCTGGGCGCTAGCAAAGCGACTGTCGGGGTCTGTACCAAGCCGGTCGAACTTTTCCTTCTTCTCCTTATCACCCAAGATTCCAAAAGCTCTACTAACCATCTTGAACGCCTCGTCTGCATGAGGATGTCCATTTTTGTCAGGATGGGTTAGAAGAGACAGCTTTCGATAGGCCTTTTTAATCTCTGACTCGGTACATGTTTCCTTGACACTCTCCAGGTTGAGAATGTCATAAAAGGCGGTGGCCTCGCATTTTCGGATACGAATGACTGCAGCCTCTTGATCAGGCGTAAATGATCGTCCCTGGTTCCCCTGCTTATGGTCGCGAGACCGAGCCGAACCGCCGGTATCAGCCCCGGAAGCCGTTGCGCTGGGCATCGAAATATTGGTCGTTTAGAGGGGTCGGTAGAGATAGATGGGAGTCTTCAAGTACGAGTTATCAGTCGTACGTCGATCAAGTATCGGTAAAGTAGCGAAGACGGTTTTTCGTTTGTTGAAGATGCGCCAAGAGCGAAGGTGGCTTCTTTAGAGGGGACAATGGCAATAGCACGCAAGCAAGCAGTGGCGCCGTCGAGGGTGCGTGCGCGGTAATATTTGAATCTCTATGCGCTGTGTATCCGTCGCATGAGTATACACGAGCAAGAGAAAGACGGTTGAAATGGCGATGCAAAGGGGATCGAATCCTAGGAATTTGGTGTTTTCCAGTCGGACAATCCCTGGTCTTTCTTTAACGGGGTGCCCGCTTCTGTTGCCATCCATCTCGAGTTCGTTCGAGACTCCAAACTCCACGTGATACCCCACTATGAATTTCCAAACAGCCTACCCTGCACTACTTACACGAAATGGCAATCCTGCTATTTTTTTTCTTTTCCCAAGTATCTCCTGCTACATAGGCCATGCTTGACACATACCAAGCAGATAACACATTTATTCAAGTCTATGTCTTTGCTTCCCCATCGTTAGCCAAAGATCTGCTCAAGACCAGGTACTTCTGACCTGAGAGGCACTGATTCACTGTGACATGTGTGTGCATTCGACACATATTCACTGACTCACGAATATCACGGATATTACAGATATTATACGATCCTAAATAAGCTGGACTCAAAACCCTGAAAAGGGTATAATGGACATTGAAACAAAGAACAATAACTTTAATCAAAGAAACTATGTGCGTTGGGTAAGTATATACAACATAACAACCACAACTCCACGTCCGAAGATATCCTCTAAGCAGCGATGAACTGCTTAATCTTAGGAAGCATCTTAGTATAAGCAGTACCACTAGAGGGCTCCATGCTGAACATGTAGTCACCCCACCAAGGACCAGCAGCCCACCAGAGCCAACCAGTCCAGACATCCGAGTTGTCGAGCAGATGCTGCAACTCACCCTGGATAGCCTTGACACAAGCATCATTGGCACCACCAGCTGTCTCACCAAGAACACCCTTCTTGCCGTTATCTTTAAGCCACTTTGTAGCCTCCTTGACACGCTCGACACCAATGGTGGTGCTAACGCAGGTCTCAGATGTACCCGACGAGTCAGTATCAAGGTACTGATGCATCTCATATATGATCTTATCCTGAGGATCCTTGAGGTTCTTCATTGCTTCACCGTTGCCGCTAGATACCCAGCTCCAGGCACCAGACCAGGCATTACCCTCAACAAAGATGTACTGCGAGGTTGCGCCGGCGCCACGGATGGCATCGATGGCGGCCTGGTTAAGCGCAGCGACGGCAGAGTTCTCCATATCATGGTACTCATTGTTTGTGTCAAAGATGACGAGCTTATTGTTGGCAAAGCGCTTGGCCAGCTTTCCCCACCAAGTGCCAAAGTCAGCGCTCTTGATGATATCGCCGTTAAAGCGGCCGTAGTTGTGAGGGTTGACAACAGCATATGCACCCCTATATGTGTTAGACTGAGACTTCATATGATATAAGTGAGTCACCTACTTGCTAGTGATGTGCTTGACGGTCTTCTCAAGACCACTGAAGTAGGTCTCATCAATAGCACCAGTAATGCCACTGGGAGTCATTCGCTCCATGCGGAAGCCCACACGGAAGGTGTTCATGCCAGTGCTAGCAAGTGTCTAGCAAGGTCAGTAACTTCCAGCTGAGATATAAATGCAGGTTCTTACATCAATAGAGTCGGTAGTAGGCCATATGTAGTCGGTATTGAGCTTTCCTGGGAGATTCTTCTCACCAAACTCACCACCAGCTTCGTTGGAACCAGTGAAGAGGAACTTGCCCGCAGCCCGCTTGGTGCATGGGACAGCCAAAGCAAGAGAAGCGCCAGCGCTTGCAAGAAGGAGATCAGTGAACCGCATGGTTGTTTATCTAGGAATGGTTGTTTCTTATTTCAAAGGATAGATAGATGATCGATCAACGAGCCACACAGAGCCCAAGAAAGTTGGGATGCGAGACGGGTATATATAGACTTCATGTCTCGTGCGACTAGCAGCATGATGTATAGTAGCGGCAGATCCATTAAGGTGGGATATGACAAGGAATGGTCAACCCACACCCATGATGGTTCCGTCGTGCACCCACATACTAATAGACTCGGCCGATGTGTATCGAGTTACATCCAGATCCTGGAGAAATGCGAGGGACATGATCTAGTCATCAGGGGCCAACAAGAAACTGGACTCTCCCTTTAGTAGTATTCACGTATCTTTTAGGCTAAACTTCCTGAACATATATTCCATAATGGAGAAATACACCGAAGCTGCTAGATGATGTGTCCTTCAATTTAGGATAATATAGATATTTCTACTAACGAAAGTTTAGGTGGACTGCCGATGAGCCTGTTCCCTGCTTGTTTGTCTGAAACAGGAGCTAGTTCCCCTGATATTTCACCAAGTCGCCGTGCTTTCCGATACTTGAGTATGTTTGAGAATGGAGTTGAATTAGCATATAAATAAGTATACTAACTAATAATCATAGCATTAGCGATACGTCTGCTGACGATTTAGGAAAACCACTTGGTTTTTGGTATTGTTTGAGAACTTTCGATTAAGTCGTCTTTGAAGAACACATAGGGTCAGATTGATATAAAAAGTCGCACAATATCTTGAAAAATGGTCTTTCGTTGAAACAACCAGTTTCGTTTCGTTGGTGGGATTCATTCTCCGTTTCAACAAGACCATCCATCACGGCATTATATTCGGGCGCCGACAGCCCGCACACGGAGGTCACGTGGACAACCCGGACCGGAAAAACGCCACTGCCTTCAGATCCCGTCGCATGGCGAAGCTTGGTGATGCCGGCCTGAAATTTCGAGAAGGATATGTGCCAGCGATAATGCACGCGACACGGTTTCTCCTCAAGCGTTCCGTGTGGAAGGGTATGTCAATTTTTTTTCTGTTGAAGTTCTGCATTGCTAACATTCGTCAATAGGACCACACTTGGTGCCGTAAGCCTCCGAACCGAACGATTCCTCTGACCGTTTCTAACATGCGATAGCCTCCCCATCGTCTGGCCCAAGAGTTCGAGCGACAAGGTCCCTCCGGTCCGAACACAGGCTCGCTCAGCTACGATTCTGCCCAACTTTGTCGGTCTCAAGTTCGAGGTGCACAATGGCAAGGATTACCATGAGGTAACCATTACTGAGGATATGGTTGGACACAAGCTTGGCGAGTTTTCACCGTAAGTCTCGCGGTTTGAAACAGGTGTGATAGACAGTTGCTGACAAGATGAAGTACACGGAAGCCCAACATTTGGGACAAGAGGTAGAGTGTTTGAATCGAAGCCGGGATCTGGGTATACCCATGTATAAAAACTACATGTAACATCACTAGAGCACAATGATTTCAATGAGGGGGTCCATTCGCATATGAAAGCAATCTATTGCAGCCAGCTAGAATTTCCTGGCTTTGATATTGATATCATTGACGGACCCAAACCTTCCGTAAACGCCAAACCGTAACGCCTTGCAATCGTGTATCCATTATCCCAGCCACCCCTCAGCGGTAGAACTCGCTCCTCTTGACGTTGACACCGTACTCTCCAACAGCCATACCCAGATCCTCCATCGTAAGGACGGTTCTGTTCTGGCTGCCACCCTGACCACCGCCACCGTAACCGGGACGCTGAATACCCAGCGGCGCGCCCTTGTTCTGGTCCTTGCTTCCAGGCTGACCCGTGGGCTGGCCAGGAATAGGGAATCCGGCAGCCGCACCAAGCGAGCCCATAGGATTATTGGTGTTAGATGATGCTCGGATTCGACTATACTGGTATGCGTCTGCGGCGATGTCTGCAATGAACTTTTGGGTTGCCAGGGCAAGCAGGCGCGCAAGACGGGGGTCGGTCTGTGGAGGAGGTGGAAGACCGGCTTTGGTCATATAGTAGTGGGTAACTGCATCAGGGATCTGCGCTGGGTTAGATGAGTTGTAATACCAAGTGTGAAGAGCGTACAATAGGTGCATAGTCATCCATCTTGTTCAGAAACTCTCGCAACGAGACATCCTTGCGTGTCGGCAATCGCGATTCGGGAACTGGCGGCGCGGGCGGCACCTCATCAGAAGGACCATCTTGCGCAGGGGGCGTCTGCTCTGTCTTTTCGGGCGCATCACTAGCCATCTTGACGAATTTGATGAATGCGATGTGGTTTGGATGTTGAAGTTAAAGGTTGGCGAGGATCAATGTCGCGTCAGAGAGGCAGTATCACGTGATTCGATGTCATGACTGTTCTGCATGAGCCGCATGTTGCCAAGAAGCTTAATGGGCCTAATCTGAGGCAAGGGTCAGGGGTTTCTTTATGTTGATATTCAGTCTTGATGGTTTATAAACTGCTTTTATGTCGCTTTTGCATAGCGCTTCTAAGAGCTTTCTCTAATGGCTGATGGCTTATAACTGGTAGCTGAAGCAGACTCAATGTCAACATACTGCACTCTATTTTGACTCGATACAGCACTAAATCAATCATCCTTTTCCCCAAAATCTCCAAGCCAAACGGCGACGCCATTATAATTACCGCCTTGTTGACCCCCCAAACCAACGCCGTGCATGCATCTCCAGAAGCCGGAGCTGTCGTGGCCAAAACTGTGGCCTTGCATTGCCTTAGGGCTTCCTCATTGTTACAATGTCAACGTGTACGTAACGCGTTTCGAGACCCTGATGCCCTATTCGTACAGATATTTGAATGTCTTGCTAGGCAGCTTAGACGGGGAGCTTGAACTTCTTGCCCTTGAGAACCTTGGTGTAATAGACGTAGAAGAAGTCACTGTACAGAATGGTCTGGACGATGCCGGCAACGATAGCAATGGTGTCAACCTTGTGGTGCTGCTCGGCGAAGTATCGGTAGATCCAGTTAGGGATGTAGAGGGCGCGGTAGCTGCCGAGAGCAAAGAGGTAGTGGGTGGTGATGGTCTCGGCCTCGCCAGTTCGCTGCAGCATGAAGAGCTGAGGAAGAATGGCCACCGACTCAAGCCAAATGGAGAAGGCCCAGAGGATCTCGGAGAAGGTGTAACGGTAGGGGAAGACAATGGCGAGGACGGCAGCTCCGGCGAGAAGGTACTGGACACGGAAGGTATCGACGTTGGGATCGTTGGTAGGCTTGTAGGCGTTGGTCATGAGGTAAATAATATAACCCTGCGATCCGAGGAAGAGGATCTTGAAGATGAAGTTGTACACGCTATCGGTTGAAAAGATGTCTGGGACTGGTCAGGAATGTGATGTGGATTTGGTTGGAAAGGGATCGTACCGAGGTAGCGAGTAATATAGACAAGCATGTAGAGAGCCTGTGACTTGAAAGAGATGCCTGAGCAGCTCTGATGTTTGTCAGTGGTGTTGATCTGTCGAGGCTGGCAAGGGAGGACTAACGTTGAGCTGCACCATCTTATGCAGCAGAATGAAGATGGAGGCGAGATGGGAGAAATCCGCTGAGTTATCCGTTAGCAAATCTTTGATGAATCCATGGGATCCGTATCGTCATAACATACCCGCGATTCGGAAAACGTTCAAAGTCATGATTGCGGTTGTATTGTTGTCGCGAAACTAAAATGATGAGTTCAAGAGGACGCAGCGAGCTGGCAGAAGCGCAGCGAGTGGGAAGCGAGCGGCAACCTGTCAAAGGTCGTTGGGTGCAAATGCAATTGAGTTTGTTCGGGATAACGGTTGATGTTAATGGCTCAGGATTGACGAGGGAGCTGGAGAATCATGAATGAATCTTGAGACTGATCTCGGCCGGAAAAAGGACACGACGCGATTGCAAGCTTATTGGGTGGTGCCAGCTACGTAATGTCTGGCATGTGTCAGGTTCAGAGGCTAGCCACAGTTTCCTTTCAGCCACGTTTGAATGTGTGGCTGCCATAGATCAATCCATCTCGAGTCTTTTCCACAAACAACGGCATTGTTACCTCGTGCTCTGATACGATGAATATTAGGAAACTTCTATCAGACGATCAGAACAGTCTTTAAGAATTATTACTTCAGAAATCACCCGATGTTCATTTTCTCACAGAACGGTGAAGCCTCTCTCGCATCAGACAGGAGGGACACTCCTCTACAGCTGCTATTGTCAAAGATAAAATGATCATCGGGTGCAACGCTCTATATACTATCTGCGCGAGAGGAAACCAGTTTAAGAGTGTTCAATTTATAACTTATCACAAGCCATATCCTGAAGAAGCCTGATAAAGAAAGAGAGTTCCATTAAACATGAACCAGGCTGAAAGAGATGTCTCGACATGGAAGCATTCTGCTCAAATTTGAAATAACTGGATGCACGTATGCTCAATTTCGCATTCAATGGGATTATTCTCAGTCTCCACTCGCTCTGTCAAGGCAACTCTTACAAATCAGCCTCCAGTTGCAAACGATCACACACAACTACCTTTCTGTTCAACCCCCACTTGTGATAGACAAAAGAGGGTGTGCCTGAAAGAGGCTGATCACTAGGTATCCAATTGAGTGGCTTGTGACAGAGTTGTCACTTGTACCAACTTGTACCCTCCCAACTTAGTATCAATGGAAACTACGTACAGAATCAGGCTGCGAGACCAGATCCCTGCTGCCTGCATTACATGGTTGATTCAGCTTTCAGCCTTGTTGCGTCCACAGCGGCTATGTGCATGCAGTCTTGAGTCGAGGCCTTGGTCACAGACATCAAAGGCAGCCATGTTTGCCGCAACGCCTACAATTTTCGGTCATTGATGCAGTTGCAAGGTGATGTGACTACCCAAGAGGTGGGCGTGTATAGAAATTCCAATGCACTAGGGCGTCTTGCCTCAAGTGTGGACAATAGCTTTAATGGCAGCCTTGTTTGTGTGAGAGGCATAGTCTGCCTCAATATAGCACAGCCCAACACAGCTTTGCCAAAGGTCCCTCTCAGCCTGGATCCTACAGAAGAGCCGTTGAGCTCTGTCCCGTTCTGTCAGTTCTGTATTATTCCCCCTCAGAGGACATCACTTCCCTAGACCTCACCATCTCAAACTTTGTATGCCACCATGGAGTCGTGGAAAGACCTCAACTACTACACCAGAGATCCGATAAAATGGGTTCAACTCATGAACTTGAGCACTGTGGAATGGGGTATCGGCTATCTTCCAAGAAACCTCTATGCCATTCCCGGCACGCTCAACAGCTCCTATGACATCCCTGACGATGCCATCCTGATCCAGCACGCCGCTGAGACAGAGTCAGGCTCTCGCGACACAGAAAAGATCATCTTCGGTGTAGCCTCCGGAGTTGTTATCCTCGCTATGGGATGCTGGCTATGGTTCAACTGGCATGACTTTGTAAGCCCAGAATCTCGAGACCGAAACCCCGCGCCCGAAGCCGGCAGTAGCATCACCGCACAATCATCCTCCGGCGAAAGCGTCCTCGGACACGACAAGTTCATCAACGAACTGAGCAAGTACTACGACCTTAACGCAAAGTCACATCTCGAAGCCGTCGAACGAGACATCATGGAAGAAGGCTTCGGAGTAGAAGACATTGAAGCTGTATCGACGCTTTTGCGAAGCATGTTCACGCGCAACGTAACACTCTGGACAGAGGAAAATTCACCCGAGATGACGGACGAGAGACGTAACAAGTTGATGCGTGAGAGCGAGGCCATCTTGGAAGAGGTCAACAGGCGTGTAAGCCTGGGGCATCAAGCCATTGCCGATCGACGGACTATGGGAGGAGATGGTCAAATGGAGGAGATTAATAGGATCAGTGGTTATCTACAGAGCTACAGACCTGCGCAATATTCGCAGAATCAGAGCCACGAAGATCAGCAAAGGAACAGGATAAGACTGTGATACCAAGGCTAGCCGTCTAAACGATGGGAGTTTGTACCAAGGACATGGAGATTTAGGCTTGCATTAACATGTGAATTATAATTTTGAAATGAGTATTTTAGTATCTAGACCAAAAGAGTTTGTCTAGCTTATCATCCGCACCAAGATGCTCGGATGTCCTACAACACAAGGCCAGAAGCATGTCTGCAACAGTAGGCATTTACTCCATTATGTGTCCAGTAATCATATCTTAAATTAAGACTAAGAAACAAGAAGACCATGATTAAAAATATTGATGAATTACAGGAAAGAAAAAACATAACCTCAGATGCGATATCAATTAAAGGGGTGTGAGCCTGTGATGAGAACTCTGCCCTGAACGCCTTGCTCTGGTTTCTTGCTGACCAAGAACTGAAGACTTGTGCCTCCAGAGTTAACTTCAACTTTGAGCTCCATGTCCACTTTGTACAGACCTCCAGCTACTTGTTGCCCACTCTTGAGTGGTGGAAGCCTAAAATCGAGCTCCTCAATCTCTGCGCCCGCGTCTATCTGTTTGTGAGCCACTCTTCGTATGATAGGACCTGGAAACATACCGGGATTGTATCTCGCAGGAGGTGAACCCTCTTTGTAGTCTTTCTTGTCAAAAACAACAGTTAGGCGTCCGGACAGATTGTTTGTCCTTGCAAACTTTTGAACGATAGGTTGCGTGATGTCAATGCTGCCTTTGTTAGGATCAATGAGATCGCCCTTTGAAACAATCCATTTGATGTTTCCTTTTGCAAGTGATATGTCGCTAAACTTATCCTTATACTCTTGGTCACGGTCGTGCGCATACTCAACCCACCGCTCTGAGAGGAAAACTCCAATGTGATAAGGGCATCGTAGAGCTTCGGGGGCTAATTTGCGCTCGATGCCGTTTCCCGCGCCCATAAGAACACCTCCTCGGGCAACTGCTGACCAACTATTAGGAGCTTGATGAAGACTGACATCGCGTTCCTCTGCGAGTTCTCGGACACATTGAACGAGATATTTGCTCTCCGAGAACCCTCCTGAGAGGAATATAGCCTGCAAAAGTTAGAATGAAGCAGTAAGTGAACAGGGGGAGCTTCTTACCGCTACCTGCAACCCCTTATTCTCCACGGCTGTAATCTGCTTGTCGATGAGATCCAGAATCTTTGGGACAGAAACACTAAACATCTTCTGAAGATCAGCGCTAAGAGTCGTCAGTACAAGAATATCAATATTATGAACCCGCTTAACTTACTTCCTGATAAGAAGCAGTCCATCACGAATGCCTCTCGACAGATCGTTTCGGTTACCAATCCCGGGGGGCAAGTCTAAGACTTCTGGGTGCTCAGCTTGGCCAGGTGCCTGTGGACCCTTGAATCCATGCTTGATGTTCTGGAACTTTTCAAGCATGAACTGAAGCCCTTCAGTCAAGACGATTTGACCACCTCCTGGGTCTTGATGGAGCTGCTCTAAGACATGAGGGGCCAGGTCCTCGTATTCTCTACCTAGTTTTACTGGGAGATATCGGAAGAGGAATTCGTCATCGATGCATGTAGCACCACATTTGGCGCCTGATTTATGAACCTGTCAGCTGAAAGCATTTATTGTTGAACTGCCATCTACCTCAGTAGTATAGCTGCCACAATCAAGAGACGTACCATCAACCATAGTGATCTTTTTGATGCTGAATGGGCTAATACTTTCGACATAGTATGACACCAAGTCCTAAGAAGTAAGTATTGGCATACGAAAACTCATCGGGAACGGATACTTACAACTGTGCCGCCGCCTGCATCTACCACGACAAAACATTGTCTCTAATATGACATTAGCAACATTCAAAAACTCATAGCAACGGATTTACCTCTTGAATGTCAACGAGTTCCTGGCTTTTGGCAGCCTCGAGCGTGTATTGGGCACATGCTTCGGACTCAGTAGCAAGACGGCACACGCCGATTGTGCTGTGAGGAAACGAGTATCGAAACGCTGTATGAACAGCCTCCAGGGTGAGAGCTTTTGCCCTAGGATCCCATTGCTAAAGGGTTATTAGTACCATATGCTTGAGGTCCCGTAGGAGAACTTACCACTGGGTGTGTCACAACAATATCGATGGGAAAAACCTTGAGCTGATCCGGCGGCCTGGCCCTCTCGATGGAGACCCGCGCTGCCTTTGCCACTCGAATCAAGTAATCCTTGATGGCATCGTAAGGGCTTTTGGTAACATGGATAGGGATCAGGGACCGTTGTTGATGAGCCGACTTTTGAAGAGCTTGACGCAAGATAAAGGCGTGTTCAACGGTGCGCGTCAGAGTTCGAAGAGCTTGAATGGGTTCTGGTTTGGGCAGTTCAAGCTTGGGTCGCTGGATGACAAAGGGATTGTTTCCAATGCCAAAGCCCCATCTCCTACCTTGAATTGGCGTGTAAGTGAATAGAGAGGGGACCTTTTCCTGGATATAATCGGATGACCAGTTCTTGACGACGTAGACATCTTCGAGGCGTGGTTGATGCTGTCCATTTACCAGTGTCCAAGCGACACCTGACATAACTCGTCAGTGACTTCCTATGGCTTTGGAAAGGCATGTATTTCTTCACTTACCGGTATAAGTTGTTCCATAGTCGAAGCAGATGACAAACCGTGGATCGTGATCGCTTGTGCTTGGAGGCAGATCTTGATCGATCGAGATGTCGTCCATTGTCTTTGTCTCTACTTTCGGTACTGTCGTAAAGTAAGAGAGATGGGAATTTATTCGAATTGATCAAAAGCACATAGGCCATGGGAAATCGAAAGTAGTGGTGTGTAGGCTGAATTTCTGAGGGGTGGGCTTAGCAGATTATGGATGTGTCTTGTCTTTCGCCTGCATAAGGTGGCTTTCATCCCCCTACACCAACAGTTGAAAATAGAAAAAAGGCATACAGGGCGTCAAAGTGAAAGAAACGAGCCGCTGCATTAGGATCACACACACCATGTTATCGTCAAGGGCTGATCTAGGCGGCAACGCTATTGATGCAGTGGAAGAAAGCCCCAGCCTGGGCTGTGAGGCTCCGCCCCTTTGCAAGTCTGCATACAGAGCCTGGTCTGAGGTAGAGACTCTAGATCTTCATTTTATCACTCATCTCAGGACCTAACTCTCTTTGGGGCCATTGTTTACTTTCGTTGTTCTTCAATATGCCTAGTCTTCGGCGCAAAGGTGATAATAAGTCGGAAGATAACAACGGTCGAAGTTTCAGCAAACGACTTCAGAGCATCAAGTCAAATGTTACCTCTGGGCTAAGAGCTGGCAAAAGAGACTCGGAATTGTTAAGAGAGCAGCCAAGTCAGCAGTCCGAGATACAAGAAGAGGCACTCTACGACCCAGTGCCATTGCCCATCGCCCAACGTTATGCGACAACATTGAACCACCCAAGTTCTTTGCTGTCGCAGCCTCACATCGGCACTCCTGATTATTTTGAAAGCCCTCCAAGTCGAACGACATCGGATACATATGCGCCGAACAGTACCAACTTGAATCTGGAGCCGCAGCGGGTTCACACTATACAAGGCCTTGATCCCCAACAAGACAACAGAGAACCGCCGCAATTTGAAAGCCGCTACGACGAGTCATCTGCTCTCAAGAGAGAAAGTGAGCTAGAAAGTAACGAGATCCAGACACCTTCCCCTGGACCAAGAGACACAACCCCCCAGCAACGTCCGGCAGGGCCTCTCCACGAGCTCTCAGCAGAAGAACCCAAAAAGGAACCACACGAGGTACCGGCCAACACAGAGCCAAACTCGGTGACTGAGACTCAAGAGCTGGGTGATTCGGTAAACAGACCGAAAAGTCAAGACGAACAAGTCGTGACAGAACCACCAACTTTGCCCCAGCCAGCGTACTCAACAGAAGAAGAGCTTCGAGACAAGACTAACGGATTTCTCCCATACCCTGGAGTAGCTGATCAAACAACTAAATCGCTTGAACCTACTCATACAGTTGGTGCCTTACTTCCCATGGAGCAAGCTCGGGCTGGGGCCATGGGTGCGTGGCCTCAACTTGAGAGACAGCAGAAACCAAACCATCTACCCCCAACAATTCCGCCGCGCTCAGGGCCACGCAGGAAAGAACTTCCTTCAGGATATGTACCACAGAAAGATGTGAGCATACAACCTGAGTATGATGAACCAAGCCTGGACAATACCACGGCAAATCCTGGAATTAGAAAGGTCGACTCAAGATCCGATACTCTAAAGAGAGAGAGCCAGGATGAACATGACATTCAGACCGAGTCCAGCGTTGAAAACAACGATGAATGGCCAACAGTAAACAAAGACTACCACATCGAGCATACACAACGACAGAACACTAGCTTCTTAAACAAACTCGGAATGAATGGGTCAAGCAACAAGAAGCATTCCCAGACACTGCACAAGAGCTCAGCTCAGAGCGCCACTCTCGATGACTGGTCTCGGCGGCTCAAGATATTCCAGAAAGAAAACAAGATTCCTAAGAACTCCTACCATGACCAATTAAGTACAGTGTTGCAATGGGCAACAGACGAGCGCAAGTTCCTCAAAACAACGATTAGCCAGAACGCCAGGGATATCCAGGAGCAATCGATCACAATCAGGAACCAAGATGGAGAAATCACAAAACTCAAATTGAAGCTTGATCAACAAGAACGACAAATACACGAGGTGAACAGAGACTGGAACAAGGCTGAAGAAGGAAGAAAGAGAGCTGAAGATGGCGTCAATTATTGGAAAACACATGCAAACAGCATGAAACAGACTTTAAGTGATGCACGGTCTAAGCTGCAGGAGAATGACCAAAACTACAAGCGCGCCATCGACGACCGAAATCTAGCCCAACAAGACGCTGCTTTCCATGAGCGAAGGTACTTGGCTGCCGATGCAGACTTGCAGGACGCAAAGACGGCTTACGCGGCCATGGTTGACGAGCGAGACCAGTTTCGAAGGGACTGCTCAAAGTACTGGGACGAGGCTCAACAGAAAGATCGTGATCTTAAGAGTGCCTCGCACAGTCTATCCCAAGCGGAACATGACCTTACGACTGTGACTGCGGAACGAAATGAGTACAAGAAGAGTAGTGAGCATGCTCACCGCAAGTACCTTGATCTTGAGAAGTGGCACAAGAATGAAATGATGCGTGTACGAACAGAGTACGACCAGCATCTCCAGGTGATTCAGGACGACGCCAAAACAACCCGAGAGGACCTTGAAGCCAGAATAGGTGTCATGGTTGAGAACCACGATTCAGAAATGACAGCTCTGAAAACACAACATACACAAGAGATTGCTCATCGTGACGACGAAGCCGGGAAGATGGAGAACAAGTTCAAGACAAAGCTCAAGTCTGAGACGAATCGTTTACAGATGCAAGTGAGCTCTCTTAAGACACACATGGCGAGTTACAGCAACATAGACAACTATACACAGATCCCAGACGACCAGTTTCGAACGAACTTCTTGTCTTTGGCACAGCGCATCAATAACCTCATCAACTGGGTTCCACGACCCAGCACGTATTCTTTTGGTCCTGACCTCGATCCGGATAACTTCTTAGGCAGAACTTCTCAACAAGGTGGGAGAAACTGGCCCAAGTTTATACGTCATGTCTGTTGGCGCATCATAATCCAGGGCTTCTTTGATCGTCAACTTGGCTTCGGTGCTTTTGGGTGTCAAGGAACTGAAGGGTTTGAAGCGTTAGACAACGTTTATCAACTCTTCGCTGTACCAGATCCTCAAGGTATGTCACTATAGCATTATCTACTGTTGTCTCATACTAACTATCTCAGATACTAGAGGATCGAATAAGATTCTACCGAGCACAAAAGACATGAACGTCTGGCGAGCCGGCTTCTTCGAGGCTCTCCTCAAGATGGTCCGCCAGGGCTCAGCCACAAACAACACGTACATCCGTCTCTTCCGGACGAACCTACAGCATGTCGCCGATGACCTTGTTTCCTCTCTTGATCAGCTAAGTGGCAACTGCCTCGATAGCCGTGCTAGTGATGAGATAGCTGAGTTTGTTGAGGCTATGGGCACGTTAGTTCTCGAGATGGCCTCGCAGCGAGCGCACGTCTACCTAGACACGTGCATATATGGCGACAGAGTTAATTCAGAGAGATTCAAGGACGAGACAGAATTTGGATCTAGGAGAGTTATTGTTGATTTGATGATACAGCCTTGTGTTAGGAGAGTTGGTGATGGACGGGACGATTTGAGAACGGAGAGAGTAATTGCCAAGGGAGACGTTGTATCTCAACAGATTTAATGAGGGTAATAATTTTTATTGAACCCGTATTTAGGCATGGATCTTGCTTGTAACACGGCGTATGATTCGTCTTTCGATAATTCTAAAGCGTATAGAGTTGAATAGCAGTGCCCAACTCCCTCGAAGTTGATTTCCGGGGACTGCGATAACAAGAGTGAGCTTGTGACCCATGGCATAAGATGCTTATTTCCAAACGCTCACTATTTTTTCTCATTCCTTTGCCAAGGCGAGCCTGCTTCTTCCTCTTTATTTTTGGAGTGCAGCTGAAATGGTGTAGGCCTTGGCCTCCTGCACGTAACATGATCTATCAACTGGGCGTGAAATGCAGGCTTTGGGGACGCTTGTTGAATGTAACACACAAAAAGGTTGAAAATGCACGTCTTCTGTTTAGTCACTCATCAGTGTCATCGATTTTCCACTTACTAAAGCACAATATGTAGTACTCGTGGAGCCTCATTGTCAGAGTTCTAGACCTTGGGTGGCGTCTCATTGTCAGGACACCCCCCCTCAACCTCGAGGCTTTCTCGGTAAGAATGCATTACTAACCTAGGCGCCCTGCCCTCGATAGTTTGTAACTCACATCAACTGGTAAAATGCCTTGTATTTTCGAGACTCAAAGGTACATCTTGATTTTGGCTGCATGCGCCTGCTGACCACATATGCGGCCTGCTCAGCCGAGAACATGGCCGCCTGTCTACGGAGCAGGCTGCCTGAGAGAAACGAAAATACAAGCAATAGACAATGAAATCCCTGTGTCCTTGAACTATGGTTGTAACAGTGTTTCTGGTCCTCTCAAGAACTCTCCACATCGACAGCGAGGCTCCAATCTCAGCTGTTTCTAGTACCGCATATTGGCCGTTTGCAGATTTCAACCATGATTTGACAGTACGACACCGAACAAAGCTATCAAGACAAATCTGAACACTGCAGTCCATACAATCATTATCTTCACCCTTGCTATGCATTTACATGTCGTCTACACCAACTTCGCCCGGAGCGATGCCCAGTCTGACATTCACTAGTCCCTGGCATACTCAGATCCGACAAACCGGCGCTGTTGACCGACTCAAAGAAGGCCGATACGATCTATTTCCGCTTAGTCAAGTTCAGAGAGTAACTGATCATGCTTTGGAAACTTCAATCTTCAATCGAGGGGCTACACCAAAGACGGACAACGCCGACTACATATTGATCGAGAAGTTGAAGGAGTTCAAAGACGAATACTTTGCCCTCGAAGCTGGCGTTCTGGCCTGCCTGCACTGCTTCTCAGACGTGCAAGCATACGGTCAGATAATAGAGGCACGTCGAAGGTGCCAAGATGTACCAAACCATCTATTTCTTCCTCAAGCTCGAGCATACCTCCAGTTTCTTCTCGTAGCTTGTCAAATACAACATGACCTCCCTGAAGAGCTATTTACTACTGCAAAAGCTCTTCTGGGCGTGGTCAAAGAGCGAGAAGAACACGAGCCCTTTCCTGTTATTGTAAGGGTGCTCGAAGTTGTGGGAAAAGAGACTTGCGAAGAGTTTCTGCCACCAGACTTGCTTCGGATGATGCTGATAAACTCCAACTACAAGGAGAAACTCCGGATTCATCTGTACAAATTACGAGGTGCACGAAAATGGCATTCAGCATATCAGCTTGTTGCAGGAGCAAAGCAGGCGAGTCTTCTGCGTGCTACTGAACGAGTGATGCAGTATGCTTTGCCTGACAGACACTTGTGGATGCCATGGACACCGAACCGTGATAGGATACGTACATGGGAGACTCAGATTTCGGAGAGTCACCGAAATGCTCTGGCTTTTGTATTTGATCTTGAAGGTCCTGATACTACAGGAAACCAGCGCCAACTCCTACGACACTCAACATCTGGCATCTTTGGTCCCGATGCAGATGGGTTACCCCCTATGAATGGCCGTTACATACTAGATCACTTTTTGGATGTTGTCGACCATATCATTGCAAGAGGTCCTGAGGCGATCTTCCTCTTAAGGATTATTTGCGTCAAACCTAAGAAACTCAACTGGCAAATCCTTGACCAGCTCGAAGTCGCCCTAGAGTCCAATTCAACAGACGGAATTCGTGCAATGATAGCCTATACCAGGGGATTTGAGCAGCAGGATCTGTCCGAACAACTTCGAGTCTTCGCATCTTTACTTAATTCGGCCAACTCTACTCCTCGATTATTAAATACCCTGGGCGGCTCGAGAAAACTCGCACATCAAGGATACAAAGTTTTCTCTGAAGCAACAAAGCACCTTTGCGAAGAACTATGGAAACGTCGAGCTAGCGAAAGATTGGCTCTTGGTATTGGGGGTCTTGGCCGTGCTCTCTCGTCTGCGAAATGGCTTCACGAACACTTTCAAGAAGGCTTCATTAAGGACTTGAGCGCAATACCTAGCGACGAGTACATCTCCAAAGCTTTTCATATGCTGCGCAGCGCCCAAGTTGATCAATACCAGGCCCATTGCGAAGACCTTGCGGCTTGCCTCTGCCTTTCGAAACGCGCTGGAGCGGCTACGAACGTAACTGATACGAACCGCCCAAATCGCAATTCAATCTTGTCCATTGCTCTTGATCGCGATCGGGGTCAGCTTCGAGATAGTATCTACCAGGAAACTCTCTGCGGACTTGGACACGAAGAGGCTATCGCGTGTGTGAAACAAAGCCAGAAAGAACACGACATCTTCATCCGCAATCTTCGTGATCTCGTTATGGCAGATAACACAGACATGGCTTGTGTTCATCTAGCAGCCTACCTTGGTAGGCAATACGCCTCCTCTGGGAACGCAAAGCCTCCTGCAGAGTGCTGGCGCCAACTGCTGCTGCACAAGATGCGAAGTAGACCTCAAGGGCTACTCGAGAGAGTTGGCGAGGCCGTAACGGCATCAAAGACATGGATAGACTGGGTACATCACCTGAGGTGGCTTTACGGTGAACGGCATTATGATCCAGAAGGCGGACTGGGGTTTACCCCGGACAGATTCAATGCCGTGACGGCTAGAAAGATGGGAATTGGAAGATCTGTGAGTACGAGTACGCATTCTACAGGGAGCAGTGGAGAGTTTATCGGACGTCTCCTAGGCTCGGAATAATGAATTGGTGCATTGATTTTACAGGAAAGGAGTTGTTGATCACTATGTTATTCCTACGGTGTTCTTGTTCGTCAGACTGTTTTGTAAATACCATGGACTTGAACTACATCAAAAGCAAAATACCTTTACAATGTTACTTTCACACCCTCAATCCGTACACTTAACTATGCTCTGCCTTATCCTTGCAACCCAGCGCTTACATAGACTGGGGTTCAACCTTGCTAGTCCAAGACATGCATTGGGCTGAACTGCAACTCCTTCCGCGTGATACTTTATTGCCAAACAACCTCAGCTGTATACGCCTCTCTTTACATATTCTATGCAGCCAAATGTAGCCGCCACTAGTAATGCCTGTGATGGCCTGAGGGGCTTGGAATTCCGTTCAACGTCTATGAAATCAGGCTGCGAATGTCTTTCATTGATTGGTTCCATGCAAGTGCACAAGGCGACTGCATGAGATTGTCACAAACGGGCGAAAAGTATCAGCTTGTATCTTTTGAAAGGTACTTGTATTGACATTGAAGCTCTAATTAAGGATGAAAGGAGATGCAGGTAGGCTGTGTAATTGATATTGCGCTAGTCTCAAAAGGCGTCCTGTGAGGCTCTCATGAGTCTCAGGACCTTAGCACCGGGAGAGTTTCCGGGGTTATGAGAGGAGCCCATTTTCTTGAGATAACATCGGTTGCTCTCTCTCTACCACTGGAGTCAACTTGTACATCATATTCGCTCGCTCGGTTCTCGCCATGCAGAACAAGACAATTTGGAGCCTCCCCAAAGAGCCGCTTCCGCCATTCACTGGAGTCGTAGGGCCGACTATAGTGACAATATGGTTTTTCCTTACTATCGTACTCTTCTGGATTCTCTCGAGGCAGTTGCGCAAACCGCAGAAACCTTGGGAGGAACCCAAGTCTATTCTATACGGAGCAGGCCTTCTTGCTGTGTAAGTCAGCCCGACATTCTTTTCACCTATCAAATTACTAACGTGCTCTTGTCAAGATACTACTTTGTAGTAGTCCTCGATAGATGGCTTCGCTACGACTCGCACGCCGTCAAATTTGGCTACATCCTCCTGCTACCCTTTTGGGAAGCCTTCCATATCATCTCCACCATACTGATACTCTGGGGAACATACGCAATTGTGTGGGAGATCGTCCAAGTCAACTTCAAGAGGAAACAAATATGGTGGCTAGCGGCCAAGATTGCCATCTTTCTTGTGTGCCTGGTCTCATTCTTCTACTGGATCCTGAACTTTGCACTCTCCATCGTATGGATGAATTTTTACAGCCTCAACATCATCGCCGATGTCGCGACCAAGAGGAACCACTTTGAGCTGGCTATGACAGGAATGTTCTTTGCTTTTAGTCTTCTGACAACGGCGGCCGCGACGGGTGCTGTTGTTCGAGACTATACAAAGGATGGCAGGGTCAAGCGGGTGAGCCGAGTTTCCCATTTTCTAAATTGAACAGTCAGTCTAACAATATTCTTAGAATCGCAAACTCCGCTATACGGCCACTATTCTGCTCCAAATACGGTCTACACTCCAGTTTGCTGTTGTCATCAGGGCGCACATGCCCCAGTACACACGTAGAGGAACAATCCTCTTCAAAGACATCTCAGAAGGCCTCCTCAGCATTCTTTATCTCATAGCAATTTGCATCCTTGCAATGACTGTTGCTGGCGACAAATATGAGCGCGTCAATGTTGCTACTTCAAGGCCAGTCGAGTCGGAAGTCCGCAAATACATACTTGAAAAGCTCGACAAGGCGACTGACGGCGCTCGCACCGAGTCACCACCCTTCCAAGATATTTTGGACCAGGCCTTGACAAACTTGAATGAAGTCCTTCAGAGGTCCTACGCGACATTGGAAATGGGGAGAGAGGATCAGATCCATAGTGCGGAAAAGTACCTGCGAAATCTCAAGGATGAATGGGGTTCTCTCAACATTGCGGAGGGTCAGACTTTTGACGCAGTGGACTCTCGCGGCCTCTCAGGTTTTTCTACTCTGAGGAGTAAAGCATCTGGCCTCTTCAGCAGCAACCCTTCACCAAGCAAGAGCCGGGCTAGTGGTCGTCGAGTCTCATCTGCACCACCAATAGGAGGATCTCGACCTCGTGAATTGGCTCGTCATTCTGGACGATCGTTAAATTCCAGACTACCGACTCATGCTGAGACTCCTCTCGAAGATCTGAATCGTGCTCGCTCACCAGCATCTCAGCACTCAAGAGCCCCGTCGCAGTTCTCGCACCTGGTTAACTCGGATGACTACACGATGAATCTCTCTCCGCCTCCGCCGATGAATTATCGGCCTCAGCCGGGAGATTTTTCACCTGCCTCTTCGCCCCGACCATCAACGAGGGTGGCTAGCCCAGGGACGTATCCCGCGTCGAGACGCCAGAATGAATTTGTCCCGTTTGCTCCATTGCCGGAGCACGAAGGGCATCGGTATTAAGTAGATATATAGAGACCAAACCGAGATTTTTAGTGATATGATATACAATGTAATCGAGCTGCCACTTCTTTATACTCGCTCTTCTCTATCGACACTTGCATATTCATTTCGATGTCGTGTCTGCTGCGGGGGTTCATGCACATACTCA
This sequence comes from Fusarium buharicum, assembly GCA_014822075.1. NCBI lineage: Eukaryota > Fungi > Ascomycota > Sordariomycetes > Hypocreales > Nectriaceae > Fusarium > Fusarium buharicum. The sequence goes on from JAATHB010000015.1 coordinate 26,008, forward strand.
CAATTTGCCACCACCAGATTGAGGCCAGACCTGCGTAGAAGTTCATTGCATTGTCCGCCTTGCGAGCATGTCATATTTCCTATTGCTCTATGATTCAGGAACATCTGATGCGGGGCATGGTTGTATGGCGCCCTCTGATTCTTTTACACGCTTGATCTGTTACTATTCATTTGTTGCCAACGGCCTTCGGTACTCGCAAATTTGATAGAGGTTCAGCAAAGATCGATGTTTTGATCATAGAACTCTGAATCGTAAAAGCAATCTGTCGCAAGATAGGGGTAAGCTATAGCTGCAAGAACCTGAAAGCTTCAGATCCGGTAACTTCAGGACGACACTTGGTGATAATCATGTAATTCAAGCTGCTGACTAAATGAAGATGCGTCGGATAATGAACTATGGTTTTTATTCATGCAGTTGAGCTTGTGATTTAAGAAGAGACCGAGGGTTGCATACTACTACTGCGGTAGATGACATGGCTTGGCCGAGGCGCAATGATATGATGATGTGTATAAGACGGTGTAACCAGCTTTTTATGACCTCTTCGCTGTATTACTGGCCTAATGAGAGCTGCAGTTCGCCACATAGTTAGGACTTGCTCCGTGTTGGCAGCCTGACTTCATGACGAGTTCCAAGTATGACACAGTCTGGAATACTAGATAAGGCTCTGCTCTTGCTCTCAGTCAGACTCAGGCTTAACAGTGAATGAATCTTCAACTCATGACAACTCGGCTTTCTATATCAATACTGTTGATCGATGGCGTCTCTAGCAGCTTTGAACAAGTCGTCAGCGCCAAACGCACCCTGGACTGTCTTAGTCCATCACAACAGCACGTACGAGTTTCGAAATCTCATCGCGCCTGCGTGGGTGAACGACCCTAATATCCGCAGCACGATTGATATCCTTCAAACCTGTATTCTGACACTATTCGCATGTATCTACACGGCATTGCATCTCGACGTGCCTACTAAAACCGCTTGGCACCGTGTGTTGCTTTCCAAGATAGGATGGGTTGCAGTAACCCTCTTTGCACCTGAAATCTCAGTATATATGGCCGCCGATCAATTGTACCAGGCCTGGAAGCTTCGGAACGATCTGCGGGCCATATTTAACAAAGATGGTACAGGACATAAAGATATGGGCGTACGTATCTAAGTAGCTGTCTTATCTGAACCTGTTTCCTCTAACCCAGACTCTAGTTTGATATCGATCTAAAATATGCCTTTTTCCTCATCATCGGTAGTGTTCATGACGATGTCGATAACATGTTATCTATTCCAGACCTTGACGACGGAGTCCTTGACTACAAGTCCAAGTCCCGCCCATATTCAGTACGCATAGGCCCCAAGACCGTTGTTTGGCTCGCCGAGAGGGGGCATTGGATAAACATCTCGGAGAAAAAGATTGACGATAAGAGTAAGGCAGATGTTCTCCAAAAGGTCTTAGTTGTTATTCAAGTGTCATGGATGGTAATACAATGTATTGCCAGGCGGGTATATGATCTACCACTGACTTTGTTGGAGATCCATACCATGATCCATGTTGTATGCGCTTTAATTCTTTATATCTGTTGGTTCAAGGTAAACATCCGTCTTTAGAGACCCCTCGATATATGCTGATCTGCCACGCTTTAATAGAAACCACTCAATGTTCAAGACCCTGAAGTAGTCAACCCTAAGGGCTTTGAGGGAGAGATAGCGATTCTTCTACAACAGCAATTCTACAGCAACATGCCGACAAAGCTGGCTCTATTTCCCCGCAAGAAGTGGATTTATCAAGAGCCTCCTCAAAGGGCTGGATTTGACGAACCGATGCGCTGGGTTACTCCATCTTCAGACTTAGAAATGCGCCGGGGTGATGTTCTCCCATCTGGCCTTGGGCTTGCCAACGGTACCGATTCTTTCCAGTTGACAACCGAGTTCTTGATGTAAACCTAGACAATCTCGCATTAGTTGTCTACAATTCTCCGTTCCCTTCGTAATCTGCAGCATCAACTGATTATTACTCAACTTATTCTCAGTAAACAAATAGGTACCGGACTTGATGAAGCCTATATAGCTACCATAGACGGGTTACCGCTCTTCTGTTAGGAGCACTTATCTCGATCTATAAGATGTAGACCGAAAAGCTCAAACTGGTCAAACCAAAATCCACAAAGAGTAGACGCCAGAACAAATGCCATTACAATGCAGCCCTGAATCCAGAAACGCACTTTACGATTGCAACTGTATCATCTGTCATGACAGGAAAAGGCTTACTTTACAGGCAGAGGTATGTCACCTATCACCTTACACTGGCCTCGGTCTACATGATTTCCAAACTGTATTATAATGCAGCATCAGCCTAAGGATGAAAGCGAGACCATGAAGGCGCCATAGCCTCGACTTGGTCAGTATACGTATAGTAGGCAACGTCACAGTTAAGCTTTGCGTTTTTCTTTTCTTTTTTTCTTATGTACAATTTGATTTATATACGCATAGATACAAGATAGATTTTCCCCGACAAATGTTTCCTTTCCCCTCCAAAAGCATAGAAGATCTGGTAACTAGATCTTGTGCAAGTCAACAACTTCTTCATCAGGCAAGCTGCGCCCTCAGACAGTGTAACCCACAAGGGAACCATAGTAAATTCCAAAAGGTCCATGGTAGTCTGCCCAGAAGAGACCACCCAAAGAGGACCACAGTACATCTAACTCAAATGGTAATCCCAAAAGGAACCATAGTGTAACTCAAAAATATCCCATAGTAACCACGTCATGGTAGCCCGTTCAAAAGGGACCATCCAAAGGGGACCGTAGTTCAAATGGTAGGCTCCAGAAGGGAACCATAGTACATCTAACTCAAATGGTAAGCCCAAAGCGAACCATGGCAACCCAGAGGGGAACCTAGACACCTCAAGACAATTCAAAGCCCCAGCCATAACTTCCTTCAACTCTTCAAGATGAGGGCGTTACGGCTTGAGGCAATTTCGTCAACTATTGTCCAGGTTAACCTTTGGTTTCCGGTCATCATATAGTGAAGGCCGATAGTTCTCTTGGTGGAAGCCATTGTGGCAACCAACAAGAGCCTATAGCCAGGTATTCCCAGTACGACTTAATGCCTGGGCATTGGCTTTCTTGGGGGTCGACCGGCACTATGAACCCTCCGCTAGCGAGGCCGGAGCCTGCAAGTCTGTTCAGAGGGTCACGCAGGGGAAGTCTGCAAGATCAGGTACAGTTTTTTCGCAGCGCCTTGTGGGGCCATTTCTCCAGGTACCCAGCCCGAAGGACATAGGTCACGAGGATAATAACTAGGTTCTCTTCAGAGTCCATGGGGAGAGAGATCAGGTTACCCCTCCGCGAGCCGGTTAGCCCGCTGCAGGGCCTCCCAGATCAGCCTCAGGAATAGAAATAGACCTAGTATGAAGGTATCTAGTAGGATCTAACCTAAGAGGAGCAGACCTAAAAGAATTTGGAGGAAGGAGAATGGAAGGGAAAGAAGGAGACCAAGAAGAAGGGACAGGCAAGAAGGTAGCTTGCTGTCAGTATCAGATCAAGGTCTTCTATACAGACATTGAACGTTTCTCAGTTTGGGTGGAACGGATCTAGTCTCGACAATATGGCTCTCTGGCCTTGAGTGCCTTTGATCAGACTGCCCTTGTTCCTCCCAGGAGCCGACGTAATTTCTTTTTCTTCCCATCAAATCCATAGAATGGTGTGAGGTTGTGTTTCCTGTCGACAATGTCTTCCTCAGATATTGCACTCAGCAGAGTACTTATCGAGCAGCCATCGTCAACTAGATACACCGTGTCTCGTCTCAAAGGGAGGCAAAGACCGCAGTTTTTATTTTCCGCAAAATTCGTAACCTCTTTTCCTCCAAGCAACTTCAAGGCTATATTCTTCATTCTCGCCAAAGCCATCACGTTGCTGAGGCGTTTGTGTTTGGTATAGCCAAAGACACTGAGCAGGTTCTCTGAAAGCCACTCAAGTGCTTTGTAGTTGTAGAAGGAGTTTTGCAACTCAGTAATGTTGAGTTGGAGGCCATCTGGTGAAATGTGTTTTCTTTTTTCTTTTCCTGTTTTTCTGTCGTTGTTTCTTGTGTAGTTTTCTGTTTCGTGTTTGGTTTTCTGTTTCTTATTTGGTTTTCTGTTTTCTGTTTCTTGCTTTGTGTTATGTTTCTTTGTTGAAGAAGCATCATGTCGCCGTTGTCGCTGTGAGAAAAATGGAATGAAGGCCATTGACAGATGACTGGTAGGGCTGACTGATCTCAACTCCTATGTCAGCCTCATGATGGCTTGGTGATATGACAAGACGACTTGAGAAATTAAAAGGCCGATGTGAAGATAGATCGAGTGTGAAAAATCCTGAACTTGATCGACAAGAAGGAGACCCGGTTTGGAGACTTCATTAGTCCAACGGAATCAACTGTAAGTTGAAAATGCGTAGAGCTGACCAGGAAACACCTGACAGCCTTGAGCCCACTCACTATGTAGAGGGTACATAGACTGGCTCGATACAGGGTCCCATGAGATGACCAACACGTTCAGGGCAGAATAAGATATATAGGATCGCCCAAGATCCAGTGTGTGTCGATAAAAATATTGCTTCGGCAGTTTCTCCTACCACGATCTCGGCGGTCGTAATTAGGTACTTGGGTATAGACAGTATTCATTGTATACTTGTGCCCATGCGCCGGCCGGCAAAGATTGGCAACTAGAGAAAGTAAATGTAGATGTGATAACAAAAGGTGAAGAATAAAGAATGTGATAATGATACTGGATAGGTCAAAGTGAATGGATAGAATTATGTACTGAAGAGAAGAGAAAAAGAATCACCTTCCAGGTCGGGGAGTCCTCTATATATACATGATTCTAGGACCCTGGTTGCGTGAACTCTTCTTAATTTGACACGTTAAGCTCGAGATTTCTTCAAGATATCTCTATGAAATATAAATAAACAAAGAAATTTCTGCATTTTGGAGGCAAATAGCTGAGACTTAATCCTAACCTTCATACAATCTAATAAAGTAAATTCTTGCCTAGGTGTCAGGGCAACTAAACACAAAATAAAAAAGGAGTTGAAGCGGAAAGCATTTTTTGCGAAAAGCCTTCCATTTTGTTACAATATGTTCTATGAATATATCACGTCCAGGGTGGCTTGCAAGAAACATGTTGGATTTGATGTAAGCTGCTATGTTCCCTTTGCCAGTTAGGACTTAAAAGCAGTTACTTAAGACAGGGAAATCGTTGGCTGGTTCCACCGAAACCTTATTAGTAAATAGTCAAACTTTTTTTGCTAGAGTCCTGAATCAAGCACGTCCAAAATGCAATGCACGTTCATTCAAAGTGTAATGAAGAACTCTCTCATCACACAATCCTACGCAAACTCTCAAGTTCTGCGGCTGCATGTCATGCGTCCATCTTTGTGGATGTTTTCTAGATAAGAACAAGTCTCCTCAGCTTTCACTTGCACATTCAAGTCATCTGGAAAGTTTCGTCTCTCGATTTGAACAACTTCACCTCTTGTGGATGCCAGAGTTTCACTTACAGGATGATAAATACTCATAGCACGCACATTCGGCGATGACTAACCCTTATAGAAAGAGGTAAGGCAGTCAGCCATCTCCAGACAGAAGATGTTTGGTGTATTTCACTTTATATTGAGTTATGAATGCCTAGAAGATTCTGTGTTGGCGTGTTCGTGCGTTGTCATGTTGCAATGCGCAACTTCCGAGAGAACCCCGAGCAAGAGCGCCTGTGTAGATGCAGCAAGAAGATTAAGTTACTTTGTAAGTCTGTCTTTTCTATCATGATAACCATGTAGGCTAACACTCCCTTACTGTTCATTATGGACTAGCTCATGAGGTGGAGCTTCCTTTACGTTAATAAGAGACCATCTGATCGCTATCATAGCGGCTCAACTTGACCGACTGCCAGCCAACAACCGTCCAAGCAACGCAAAAGCACCATTCCCAACCTCGTGAAATTCCCAGCATCACACCATGTACGAAAAAGTAAAGAAAAAGGGTTGCAGAAGACAGATCATAAAAGTGAGAAAATCACCAATCAGCGTCACAGAAGTACGGAGGAACTAGAAACTGGCCTCGAAAGGATGCAGTGAATTGATAACCCCTCCGAGTTGCTGGGTAACACGGTATCAGGCAGCCTGTGCTTGCGATAGAAAGCATCTTGCTGTTATTGAGACTGAAGCTGACGTTGACGCTGACAGCAAAGTTTTACCCTGGCGCTTGCTTGTCTATCCCTTTCTCTTGGTCTTTTTCTTTTGCTAGATCTCGTCCTCTTCCTACTCTTTACAGATATCCAAAGGCTAACGTTCTCTCAAAGTTCTCAGTTTAAAGATGAAAAGCTAGAACCTCAAACTCCTTCGTTTTCACTTCCACCTTCATCTTCGTATGCAGTTTTGTCTAATCACCTTCACGGATTAACGGTAGCCTAGCATTGAAAGTGGTAGTGGCAGACGAGCGAGGATCGAACAAGAATGATCGAAACACTAAGAGACCTGAAGAGGGCTCTGATTAGATGTCTAATAATCTGCAATGCATTCTTCGGGCATTCGTTAAGCATCATACCTCCTGAGATAGATCCAGGGGCTCAACACGTTGAATTCTTCCTGAACATCCGAAGCCACAAGCCAATGCGAAGCCAATCGAATGCATCAGATACTCCAATACTCTTTTAAGGCATTGTGCTACCTCCTATGCCAAGACATATAAAATGTAACTACCTTCGAGGATTATACAAGGAAAGTCATCTTAAAATGTCCATCTGTGCCATGTACGATAGGGGCAGGGAAGAAAAAAAGAACAAAGAAAGATGTTAGCCTCAACTCGCCAGCTGAGCTCTAAGTAATAGCAACCAATCTTGCAACTCGAATCATTCGTCATTTACGAAAACTTGTTTATCCAATTCGAAAGAACAGCTATATTGCTGACATAACATATTCACTATGACATAGCCGAAGTGCCAAGGCCGCATAGGTTTAGTGTTGCTTTCTTTCTTCATAAACAACAAAGGCTGAACAACTGTTTGAAAGTAATTTAACACACAAAATCTTTTATTTCATGCTGAACTTGATCATTGTTCAGTCAAATCCACTGTTCGCATAGTTCCCTTTCAGAGTCATGATACCCTAGACAAAGACCTGATAGACATTTCACGAAGCAGTTTTAGTAAAAGTCTATTGTTCACTTTCATCTCTGATTCGTTTGCTAGAATAGTATTATATCGTAAAAATTTATTGTGCTATTAAAGGTAGCGGATTGTTTGCCATTGTCAGTTTGACATCGCCATTGTTGTGATATAGAAGGATTGTATTAAATAAATCGACATATCACCCTAGACACTGGCAAGAGCTGCAAACATTTTGATCTGCTGTAATTCTTTATACACTTGATCTTAGAGCAGTTTCGTGACTTATAATTCACGCCAGCACTATACCAGCATCACGAACTTCACCTCCAAATCAATATCACGAACCACATCAGCCAAGATGCTCACCCGCAACTGCACACCCCCAATGACCCCTCCAGTCGGCACACCCGAACCCTTGATATGGTACTGTCACAGCTGCTCCATGGCCTACAAGCTCTCCGTCACCCGCCGCTGCCTCCACTGCACGTCAACCCAAATGACAAATGTCTCATACTCACCCACCGCCAAGCGCCGCCGTCGTCGATACAACCTTCAACTGCGAAGCATACCCACTGCCGAAAGTCACGATTACGAGTTCTGGACCGCTCGCAACGACTGGCGTCGCTTCCGCACCGTCTACGAAGCCAACCCTGAAGCCTGGAAGCGCCGTACCATGCGCGACCTAGCCGGGTCCCTCGGCCGAGAACGTAGAGCAAAGAAGTCGAAAATCGAGACCCAGAGACGCCTCGAGATCACGCAGGGTCGGTTGGAGCGCATGTTGAGCATGAAACATTCTTGTGAGGCAGATTGTGACTATCCTAGTCAGTGTCATAGCGAGCGATACGAGGCATATATGAAGAATCCAAAGAAAGTGGTCGGTCTTGTAAAGCCAATGGCATCTCCAAAAGAGGACGACGACGAAGACGAGGACAAACCTCCTCTGTGCGGACTTTTGCCAGAATTCGAGCAAGAAATGACGGACTCGGAAGAGGTTGACGACGATGACGAGATCCTCAGAGCGTATGAGGCTCAGGAACAAGATGAATGGTTCGCTATGTCACTCTATTCTGCCGATGACAGTGACAGCGAAAGCAACGAGAAATCGGGTTTCGACGGGACGGTTGATAACAGTTATAGAGGCGTTCAGTACATGAGTGGCCGACGAAGACGCCGGTAGAGTAGAAATAAAAAGGTTCGAGATTTGGGGCCAAAGTCGGATGAAAGGACATTTAAGAACGACTGAATTTGGTAAGTAGGCATCGAAGCTAGATATATCATCTGCGAGGGAATGTAGTTACTTCATTAATGTCTCATCAATATACGTCATACAGCGAGCTGATAATTACTTGCACTCAAAGCAGGATACCTTATTTTCTCAGTGACTCAACCAGGAACTCGTATTTTCCGTGTCTACCTAATCCAGTCCATCAGCACAGCGGTTCAGTGTCGCATCTCATACCAGACACCAGGTGAAAACACAATAGTTGTACACCGCTCGCGTAGCGAAAATAACACAGGGCGTTTCATCATAACGCGATTCCTCTCATCAGTGGCGTCGGCTTCTCGAGTCGACGCGAGGGCTTGTCGTGTGCCTTTTCAACGCAGGCGTCTTCAGCTATCCAAGCTGTGGTCGTGCGGACGTCCGCTCGTCTCGCGACGCCCCATCGAATTCGAATTCAAACATTTCTGCATTACCATCACATATAACAGTATACCACAAGACCCAAGGAAGCAAAAAGTAAAACCAAACCCCTTGTAAAGACTGCCTTAACCCTCAAGAGCCTTGGCCTTCTTCTTCTGCTCAACCTTGAGCAGCAAGGCACGGTTGATGTGTGGCAACACACCACCGTAGGCAATCGTGGCACGGATCAGAGTGTCGAGTTCTTCGTCACCACGAATGGCAAGCTGAAGGTGGCGGGGGGTGATACGCTTGACCTTGAGATCCTTGGCAGCATTCTATCACAAAAATGTTAGCATCCGTGTTAGGCACCAGATTGACTCATCGGGTAAGACTTACGCCTGCCAGCTCCAGTACTTCAGCAGTCAAGTATTCGAGAACGGCTGTAACGTAAACGGCAGCCTTGGCTCCAACGCGCATCTTTTGCTGGGTGTTCTGCTTGAGGAAACGCTTGACACGGCCGCAAGGAAACTGAAAGATTTGGTGTCAGTAAAAGTTTGGATGGAGCAAACAGCCCACGATGAAGCTTGCTTCCCGAGCCGTTTCTGTTTGCGCATTCCGCTTCATCCCACACAAGTTCCGCATACAAGCGGTGTCGCTAGCCGTTCCAGTACGTAACCGATTGCCGAGTTGGCGCATGTGTTAAAACACGCAATGGTATTCGAAGAAAAAAGATGCGCGGTCATCGTGAAAAGGTTTTCTCGTCGTGCGGAGAAGGTCGACGCGTCGGGAGCAGATCGTGGAACTTGAAATATGTGGGATGCGGGACATGGAATGCGCGCAAAGCGGTCGACGAAGCAAGCTCATCCTCCTCTGCCGTGTGTCGAGTCGAAACTCACCTGAAGACCGGCGCGCGCAGAGTGGCTCTGCTGCTTCTTGGGGCCCTCAGCAGCGCTGGTCTTGCCTCCAGAGCTCTTTCCACCAGAAGACTTTCCCTTTCCACCAGGCATTGTCGGTATAGTCGCGTAAAAAAAGTTGTACAATAAAAGTAACGAAAATGTGACGATGGTAGAATAAGGATTCGAACGCGGTAGCCAATCGATCGAATCGTCGGTGGATGTTGTTGATGGTAGAAAACGCGGGATCGAATGGTCGTAGTGGCAGAAATTTAGCGGGTGGTGCTGATGTTGTTGTTCAGGCAGACAGGCTCGTCTGTCTGGCGAGGGCGATCTTGAGGTACCTGCCTCAGGTAGCTTTCTTCCATGGGCGGGCGGGCACCTCAAGCTCAACTGTCCCGTCTGCTCGAGGGGCTTCCATTCTTTGCCAAGCATTGGCGGTAGTAGCCGAAGTTAACCCGGGTGGGAAGCTGGGCCACCAAAGGCTGTGTGAGAGAAGAGGCTCAGGATATTGTGACCACCAAAACATGGTTTTGTATGCGGTAAGGCTCTTGAAAAGAGGAATAGTAGAGAGAAATGAAGGCGAGTATTCATGAAAGACTTCTTCCAAGTTTCCAGAGTGCGTAGTGGAGGAGCTGTGTTGATACTTACTTGGCTCATCTCATAGCCTCTCTGTTTGCTGTATGCCTGCGACGGCTTGCCGCATATTCACAGCTGTGTCCCACCTGGGCCATTTTGCTTGCCATAGTGCTCATATAGCATGTGCTTGGATACTTTCCAGTTCAGAGGCGGCAGCTTGCTGTTTTCTGGCACCTCAGGGCATTCCGTTTGACGTTTGATGAGATGTCGTTGTCGGCCACAGTTGAAACCAAGCTCGCCTGGAGACGATCATGTCCCACTGTGGCTAGTGTGTGGCTACAATGGCTGTCGTTAGCCGAGTATTTGCCTGCCTAATAGAACCTCAGCCGTATACAACAAATACTCTCACCCATGCGACCAGAATATTTGACCCATCACATCACTGATATCGTAATTGAGAAGTCTCTTGCTATCATGCTGTCCTATTTTCAAGGGTTGACGGATCTCAATACTTAATCTGCAACAGACAGGTTCCGCAAATTCACGGATACACTCATAATGTTGGCTGTAAGTGAACCGGCATTTGCTCGTCGAACGGCTATGGGGTTATCACTCTGTTTGTTGCTTTTTTCTTCTGCTATTTCCAATAGTACTGAATGGGTTGCCAAACACGTACGAATACCAATGCATACCTATGTATGCAGCCGTAAGGGGGTAGTCCTGGCCAGCATAGGGCCGCTCCTTGTTACCCCCAATTACATACATAACATCTTCTATCTCCCATTCTTTGCTCTCTGGTCCTTATTTCTCTTTCACTTCTGTCTGAAATGCCAACCTGGCATGATCTCTCCAAGACAGCCTGGCTTCAAGTCTCTCCAATATGCCCACCAACTCAATCCATACTTTGCCACCAGAAGTTGTCAGCCGTATTGTCTCATTTCTTCCCAAGTCATCACTGAAGAGCCTGCGTTACGTCGATCATACACTTTCAATCTTCGCCACCCAACAACTATTCCGCAGTGTCCGCCTAATCGCTAGAGGCAAGGATGCAACCAAAATTAGAGATTTTATACTCCTGGCTGCCTCTGAATTGAGTAAATTCGTTCGCAAGGTTACTTGCGATGCTTCCGCCATCCTGCACGATGGGATTTCATATTGGAAATCATCACAGGATGAGTTCAGACAATATTTTTGGAAGGCATTGCCCTTTCTAGCCTACTTCCGAAATCTTCTCACTCTGCATATATGTTTCGACTTGGGCTTACGATCGGAGAGCTATGTCGCTGAGCCGACTGATCTTCGACGCCGAGTTCTAGTAACAGTCTTTCGTGTGTTAGCAGGGACACAGACTCAAGAGTTGTACGACGCAACCCGCAGGACCTATCTTGACTTGATGGATTGCCATGATGTTTCTAGATTCTTACTGCTGCGAAATAGACCACCGGCATCCCCTATTCGTTTGTCTACTCTCATAATCTCGAATCTGGAAGACCGCCGCGAGTCGAAGCTCACAGACATTCCCGAGTTCACGACCATTATGAGCGGCATCAAGGCCCTCAGAATAGACATTGTACAGCATCGAGGGCGGATCCCAGCACCGATCAGAATGTCCACCGCCGTTTCTACCCCGTGTCAGGAAATGTTTGCTCGACTGCCATATACTTGGCTCTCTATACCAGTCGCCGCCAACCTTCAGGTACTCTCGCTTTACCATGAGACCTATTGGGGTTGGGTTCCCAGCATGGACTTCCGTCTCATCTGCGGCGGAAAAGGAATGCCAAAACTCAAAGTCCTGGCTCTAGGGCGCTTCGTCTTTTGCCATGAATGGCAAGTGGACTGGATAGCTTCGTTAAGCCTTGAGGAGTTGTATCTGGAAGGATGTGCAGTCTTGTCTGAATATCTTGACTATGCGACCATACCAGAGGCATACTGGACCCACGGCAATGACTTTCCTGCAACGACAGTCTTTGGAGGCGAGAAGAAGCGAACTTCTTTACGATGGCATATTATTCTTAACCGCTTCCGCCAGTGCATACCCACTTTGAAGGTTTTCAGAAAGTCTGAGAAGCCAAACCTTTTCAGCGGCCTTTATGAGTTTGTAAGGGCGCAACCAAGTAGCAACGATCCCGGGCTACCCCGCGAGGAAGAAGCCCACCCCCTGTTGCTGGAACTCTTGGACATCCGATACGCAAGACAACCATGGGACAGCGCATTTCGGCACTTTGCCTTCACCACACCGTCCAGGTTGTCTCTTCAATCAGATATTGCAGACACCGTCACGGGCCGGACGATATCTGTATTGACAGACTTTGAGTACATTGTTCATAATCCTACATATGGGGAAGAGGCCGAGTATGATGTTGTCACGGCTGAAGAAAAGGAATCGGTTACGGAAGGCCTTGATTTTCAAGAAATGCTTACGCTCCACCTCAAGCTCCTTTTGAAGTCTCGTGGGATATGCAGCGCCCGATGAGTTGCGGATGGCTTCGCCGCTGGAAAGCTCAAAGATGCTCAAGCAACTGAAATCAGCAGAATTACTCAATTCATCGATGAAAGGATCGTGGGGGCTGTAAATTGATAGTTGGTGTTGAGATGCCCTTCTTTGACAGTCAATTTTTCACAACTCTTTGCAATTGAGGGTCAATTAAGGGTATTCTAGTTATTGGATATAAATTTGTGGGATCTACCAAATGCGAATGCATCAACAATGCTTAGCAGCACCGCTCCTCTGACCATCTCGTCAGATGAGTTTTGTAGCCTACGAAGTCAAGGTCATGATAAGAGGCACGTTCTGAACAATTTTATGAGATGCGGTATTTAGTAGTTAGAGCACTGGCGACGCAAAAGACTTGATTGGGATCATGGAACATATTGTTGCAGCTGCGAAACAGAGGAATGTTGGCATTCCACAGCCTGTTAACGATCGCGAAGGTGTGCTTTGTCCTGGTTGGTCAATCAACCACCAGGACCTAGACATCACCAAAAGTTGTGAGTGGCTTGACCTTTATCCAAAAGGCTTTGATTGAGACTCCCGTCCCTTACAGCAATAGAAACGCGATTTGAAATGTAATACAATTACACAGTGTTTACCGCAAGAAATTCATAGACGTCATTGAGGCGTTCTCACCTCTGAAGTGAACTGTTCTGCTGATACTTGTCTCGCACCCTAGAACCAAGAAGCAGGCTTCCATCGCCAATGTGGCTTTTGGCCCTTGTGGTTGGACCGGCGTCAGCTGGCTCCGAACAGGCAGCGTCGCTTGACAAGGCCCGGGAATCGCTCTGCCGTACACCGGGAGGAGGCGAGTGGTCGGCCGGATGCATCCTGCAGGTAAGAGGCGAAGAACGGAGGCCTGCATATTCGAAGCCGATGGGTTGGGCAATGAGGGATCAGATCTTGCGCTAGGGCCCGTCTCGTCTTGGTGCCTGATATTCAGTCATCTCTTGTCTGCTGCTTTGAGGCAGTGTCTTTTGGTGGCGATATCATGGAAGAAAGCCGTGAGGCTCAAGAATGAGGGAAACGGGGCGTCGCTGCGGCTGACGTAGATCCCCCGCTAGGTATGAATATCGAAGGAGCTGGTTAGTGGTTGCAAACAAGACATTCTAACATTTGATACAGTACCTGCTGTAGGTTTCTGATATTCGAGACATGAGAGCAACGTAACCGGGCCAACTTGCAACATGTGGGTGTAGTCAAAGGTATCTCATGATCATGTCTACTGTTGAGCGTCAGGTTTTATCAATACACGTGCTCTATAAAGTGGTGGGCAACGACACCCAATCTCAACGTCAGACAAAGCACACAGCATCATGGTTCGGCAAAGCAATTGTGCATCCATAATGCCACATGGGTCCATGAATGTGCATACAGATCGATGAACAAAGATATGTATCCGCGGTCAAGAAGACCGGGGAGGAGATCCGTCTGCCGGAGCTTCTAGAGCATTTCACCACTTTCTTTCATCTTAAAAGTGCAGGGGTCGTCAGTCCAGTGGAGAGCATGTCCGCGTGATCTTGGAGCCGCCATCTCCGGGGGAATGGATGGCAGCCGAGCGACGGCGAGATGAGGCTAAGCTGGGATGTTTTGGTCTCTCAGGGATCCAAAAAAGACTCTCTGCTCCTCGGCGAGGCGAAATGGACTGCGCTAGTAGGCTTCTCGAATTTGACAGAAGAGATGGGCAAGGCGAACTCGCGAAAGGATGGAAAGGGGATGAGGGACCAGCAACATACAATGTATATCCGCCAGTCAACACCTCTGGAAAAAAGGTGAACCTGCGACACAGGAGCTTCATTACAGTGAGATCCACCTCATCTGTTTGATAATCACCGCTAGACAGCCAATATCCAACAAGACGGCACAAAGAGGCAACCCTCAACACCTCTGCCGTGAGCCACAACCTACAGTAACGAGATGGTCAATTTCCAGGGACCCGGGTCTCCTCGTCCTTGACCCTAGAACTTCCCAGGGCTTGCGGTCGGAGCATGGGACACGAACGGCGACCCAAAGACTGGGGAGTCCCCTGAGATCAAGCAGGCCCCTGATTACGGCCCAGACGGGCGGGTTAGGATGATCCTGGTTTTTTCTATAGCGAAGAAAGAGGGGCAATTCAGGAAAGCAAAAGGGGGTTCAAGAGCATCGCCTCTGAGCAAACAGAACAGAAGAACAACGACAGAGTGGTTCCTGTCTTTGTGGCGATGACGTGAATAAGAGAGAGTCAAGTGAATGGCGTCTCCTAGGTGATGATGCCCGCAATGGAATTTTATTTTTTATTTTCCCCAAGCTTCATTAGGGTCTCACACTGTCCTTGGTACTCCACCACATGATTGGCTTCCCGCCCGACGGGCCGCTACTGGCATGTACCGCAGTAGACGAAATCTTGTTGCAGCAAGACGAAAAGGAAGAAAAGTCAGTTTTGGTCTCTACTAGAAAAGCCAAAAAGGGTACGTCAGGTGCTGTACATCCGCTCGGATACAACGTCAGCGTTGGGGACGTCGGACGGCCAAAGTGTCAGCCAGACTCAAAGGGTCTGGTGTTAAAATCGGGCAGTCAGCCCAGGGCCAAAGACGAAGAGCCGCACCAAGATCTGTGCTCTTCTCCATGCACGTGGCGGTGACGATGAAAGAGGGTAGACTTTTTGCATTAACATGCATTTTAATTGAGGCATCTCAAATCTCCTTGGCAACCCCTAGTCGGTCCAGGTCATGACCAGGAAGGGAGATACAATCCAACTCAACTCTTAGTAAACTCATCTACGTGCTACCATTCGGCACCGGTACTCAGGTTTGATGCGAGACAAGAAGAAAGTATCAATGGGGTAGGTTGTCCGAGCGTGAACACAACAGAAGAAAAATGGGTTCATCCATAGAACCTTTGTGATAGGTATGGCACCGCACAACTTGATTGCGGTTGTCAGTATCTGTACTAGCATCATCCGGGGAGCTGAAGCCGGGCGTCGTGTCTGTCCGTTAAGGGGCCACCAGAGCTAAGATACAGTACGTGAACTGCAAATGGAGCAAACTGAATTGCAAGATGAGACGCGAGGTCAGATACGATACAAGCCAAGATTTTCCGGTCGGTAATGACAATCGTCTCCCCATCTTGCGGATGTCCTATTGATAATCTCGACTCTTTTCTCGCACCATCTCCCCCCTATCCTTATTACCCCTTGGTCTAATGAGTTTAAAGAAGTTGGAATGGATGGGTACCTAATAATAAAACGTATTGGAACCGTGCTACCCAATATTCCACCATGAGACGAAGCATAAGTTGAGTAGCTGGATGACAGAGGTTGTGCTAGGAATGAAAAGTTGTAACATGGGTCCTAGGACTGACTGTATTAAACGTTTGTATGAGTTTGTGCGATATCCCAGATTAAAGTGTAACTGAGTCAATCCTGGGCTATCGAGTCAGGCAACGACAGAGAGTCATTCACAACTTAAAAGAGTGATGATGGAGGCTTAGGTTGTAACCTCCATACATACCTAGCCTCTGCCCCCTAAGAATAGTCGTGATTTGATATGGGCTATTCACAGGGATGTATGGGTAATGCCAGATCTAAATGCATAGTAATATGCACAACATAAAACCATTGGAACCTGCTCTTGAGACATCCACATCATGTCAACAACAACGAACATAACACAAAGAGAGCTCTCACAATTGGCATTATCTGGCCCACTAGGTTCAGGTACCCGTGCCAAGATGACGTTGCTCGCACTGTTGCAGCATCTGCCACAATTGAAGCACTTGACTTGGTCTATGGCTCCGTCACGAGATGCTATTCGACAGCCTTTATCAAGGCATTATCAGGGCCTGTCCAATGCCGCCAGCTTTATAGAAGGCTGACAATGCCAAGTACTGTAAAGTGGTGGCTTGGGACGTCACGATGTAGGTACTGGGGGAATCATACAGCCGGCCAGCCTCCCTCCCGTCGTCTGTCCTTTTTCGTCAGCTTCTCACAAGCCCCCACATTGAGCTAAGAATTTAGAAATGCACCCTAGCATGGAACCTAATGTTAGGTAGGCAGGCACAGTCATGACAAGACTGCTTTTTTAAGGGTTCATAATTGAACTAGGTAGCAATCCATGTTTTCTAGAATGCTGTTGTCATGTTATCCAACATTGAATCCTTCATAGATTATTTATATCTTTAATATCCGGCCCAGGGTGCTCAAAGAAAGCTCAGGGGATTAGACCCCACTGTGGGCTTCTGGCAACAGCTGGAGACAGCAGCGGCTGAAGGACCCGTATCAGGGTGGCTCACCACAGTGTTGTTTAAACTGGCCTAGGCCCCCCCATCCATCTCAGTGGAGGCCCTTTTTTTTCTGCGTCCTCCACTCTACCTAGAGAAGGACTCAGTTCAAAGGGCACAACACAACGCAACGCAACGGGAAACCGCTCGCCGCTGTCACCTCCCCAACCACATCCCCCGTCTCCCGTCTCCCGTCCGCCGTTTTCCCGTTCCAGATCATCACGGACATTTCGCTTGGGACCTGTTCCATCTTCCTCCTTTCCTTCCTTCCTCCACCCCCCTTTCCTCTACTACCTTACCTTAGGTATACTTTAACCTCACTCATCCTCCTCCCTCTTCCCTCCTCTTCCCCGATTTTGTCCTCTTGTCTCCCTTATTTCCTCCCTCGGTCGCTCGCATCTGGTTCGTCGAAAGCTCCAGCCCTTACGTCGACGACCATCCACGATTTTTGCACTACGAAAGACGAGGCCACCGCGCGATTCTAAACTCCCTTTTTCGCGAGCTCCGTTCTTGTTGATCGGAAGCGCATTCCTCCTACCTTGAACACGTCGCTATAATACAAGGATATAAATCTAGTATTTTGGCTCTGAGTTCGACCGACCAGCGATCAAAAAGTGACGCTCTGACGTTGCTCCGCCACTTTCGCCGAATCCCAAAAGTTTAGGGACCTGTTTCATCTCGGCCTCCTTCGTTGTGCTGGCTGTATTTCTCGCCCCAGTTGCCACTGGACGATTTCAATAGTGTCCTCGTCACTGGGCTAGTTGCGATTCTCTTTAGCCTGAGGGTCCAATCTAGCATTAGGCTTCCTACCTACGCCAAAAAAAGATCCAACTTTTTCAATCGGTTTGGTCTTGTCCTCCCGGTCGCTTCGCACATTGTGTAATTCGACTTCCTTGTTGAGCCAGGACATCAACAGCTAGAGCCTGCCTTGTTACGCTTGGTACGTCCTTACTCACTTAGCTACACCGCTTACGACCGAGACGATTTTCGGACCCACGAGCCAACGTTTTGATGCCGCATTCTTAACCATCTATCCTCACGCTTCGATATACTTTTGCGTCAGATTGCATAGTGCATAGCTACTACGTGGCCGCTTGATAAAATCTCAACACTTACAGAAAGAGTCTGCTGGGAAATCAGCAGCTGCTTGTCAAACTGGATCCAGTCATCACGATGTCGCAACAACCACACGATATGGGCTACCTCGACTATGGTACATCAACCAGTCGCTCTCCGAATTCTTCAAGGCAGAACTATGCTACCGCTGGTGGTTTCGGCGCCGGTCTCTCGCTACCCCGCCAGTCCCAACGCCCCTTCGACGCTCCTCTAGGCTCATCCGCGCTTTACCCTGCCGACAGGCTTGGAGGTGGTTACAACCATCGCGGTATGGAAAACATGGCCGGTATGCAGGGATACATGCTGGATAATGGCCAGGCATGGAACTACAACACAAGTGGCGTGGCTACTGTTAACGGCGCTATGAACGGCCCTGGCCGACAGCGAAACGTGAACCGACGAGCTGCCCTTCCTCAGGTACGTAACCTCACGATAGCGTGACATGACATAACTGACTTGGAGATAGACCTGGACTGATCAAAGTGGTCTTGGCATCCATGGTAGCCATGGAGGTCTTCAGCCCTTCCAGGGCGGCATGAACAACAACCCCATGTCAAATGGAGGCCTGCGAGTTGACCATCCTGGATCGCACGGCTCCCCAACAGATCTTCGATCGAACACCTCTGACGCCGATCAGCTTATTCCCACTGCCATTGTCATCAAGAATATTCCTTTTGCAGTTCGCAAGGAGACCCTTGCCTCTATCATGCTCGAAATGCATCTACCTCAGCCATATGCCTTCAACTACCACTTCGATAACGGCGTCTTTAGGGGTCTGGCGTTCGCAAACTTTCAGTCTGCTGAGGATACACGAATGGTAATTGAGGCGATGAACGGAATGGATGTCCATGGCCGCAAGCTGCGGGTTGAGTACAAGAAAATGCTTCCGGAGGCTGAGCGAGAGCGGATTGAACGGGAGAAGCGAGAGCGACGAGGTCAGCTTGAAGAGCAGCACCGAGCCCCTATGCTGCACCAGCAAAGCTCTATCCAGTCCCTTGGTAGTCTTTCCCAGTCTCAAGCTAGGGGACCTTCGCATCTCGGTATGCTCGAAGCATCTCGCGTTCAATCCCCTTCTCTGACCATGCCGGGGGATGTCGATCTGAACGATCCTCAGACTCTTGAGTTCTACACCGAGCTGGTTATGTTCCGCCGTGACGACTCACGCGAGATTCTTGTTTTCCCACCTGGGATCGCCCCTGAGCATCGACGCTCTATTCACATTCTTGCCCACAACATGGGTCTTGAGCATCAATCTATTGGTGATGGCGAATCGCGCCAGCTCACTGTTCTCAAGCGACAGCAGCCCTCGCCTACTGCCAACATTCACAGCCAGCCCGCCACCAGTCTGGACATGCATAAGCGTGGTCTCAGCCGCGCTGCTACTTTTGACTTTGCTGCCGATCGCGAGACGAGGGCCGCCAGCAGCAATTACTCCCATGTGCTGGGCCGTCAGGGTCCAACCCTGGAGCTTCCTGGAAGCCCTGATGGAAACGGCATCCCCAACAACCTGCGAGCCGCGAAGAGCTTTGCTGATTTGCGATCATTCACCCCCAGCCCCTCGCAGGCTTCCTCCAGCTACCTCGCGCCTTCTGGCATGAACAACATGGGCGCAGGCTCCACTGCTCGCTTCGGCGACTACATGGGTGGTGCCATGTCTCCCTCTGGCCACCCTGGCAACTCTGGCACCCCCGGTCCTAAGAACGATTCGGCTCTTCTCAGCAGCCTTAACAACTTGAACATCGGCTACGAATCGAGCGCGGTTCAGACCCAGGCGCGAAGCACACCTGGCGCTATTGGCAGCCAGCGCCCTGGTAACAGCTCTAAGGGAGCTCCTGAGCGACAGCCTCGTGGCCCTGAGTGGGAGACCACTGCTGGATTCGCTGGGCGTCGCGCTAATGGGCACGCCACGCGAGGTAGTGGTACGTCAACATCTGGTACTTGAAATGATGGAATATCGACTAACTCTGTGTAGACTCGTCAGACAACGGAGCACGCGTAGGCTCTAGCTCCACCAACACATCGCGATATCACTGAGCGTGATCCAGTGTTCGTCTCTGGACTAACCTTTCGACGACCTGTCCGTCAGGCGTCGGATACAACTGCGCGTATCATTATGGATTAACGACAATGAAAACGACGCATTGATATTTTTGCACCGTACTTTGCTTTTACGACTTGTAATACCGACATACCTGGGGAAGCGGCGCCAGCCTTGGCTTATCCTATTGAACCCCATTGCATATAGTTTTACGTGGGAATGGTTTTATGACATTTGAAGACGTTGAGGGGACGACAGCAACCGATGGGAGAGAGTATGGGATAGGATATCTGGATACAACAATGTTTTCAACACACCTGGGCAACCAAAGATGGAAGGTCACGAATCGCTTGGCAACGCGGATAACCCTGGAATACCCTCGCATGTACCCCCGACAAGACCTACGATCACCACTTGACGATTATGACGCTTTTACGACGTTACGTCTAGACAGCTATACCGGCTTCTCCTCATCAGGCTGTGTACAGCGTCAGCGATGGGAGGAGTTGCCTCGGCGACTACATTCTACTACTATACCCACCAAATAATTTCTGTCTAGGCGCTGTTCCTGGCATGACCGCGACGATGAAGACGAAGATGGAGACGCCCGAGTCCGGCTTTTTGGACTAGGGCGCATTCAAGGGGCGGAGGTGAAGGAGTGGAAGCCCCGTTGGCAAGGAAAAGAAAAAAGTTACAATATCTGGTTACCTGCATTGCTTTCTGTCTTGATGGTTCTGTTACAGTCTTTTGTTTTTGTATCTGAATGGAGTGACCGCCCTTTTGGTCTCTTTTGACTAATTCTGCATCTGCCTGGTCGCGGTGACATGAGAAGAGCCAGAGGGGCGTGTTGGTGAGGTGTTTGTTGGGATGAGAGATGGTTTAAACATGGGACAGTGGAGAGATGGCAGAGAGATGAGATATGCCTTGCTTACATGCTAAGAAATACTTGCATGATATGTTGCGCATTGGCTTGAAATATACGTGATTTTGTTGTTGTGTATTTGTTTGACGACTGGTGACATGAGTGATGCGGGGATTTTGTACCCGACCTCCGCTGATAGTTTACTGCTGTATTCACCAATATTGACCAACCACTTGTTTTATGCCTGACTGATACCTATGAGAAGTGACAACGCATCGAGAAAACTCGGTATATCTGCATGTTGCAAGGTGATGCTGGATCCCCGAGTTTGAGGTGAGGGTCTGCTTATTAAGACATTTCCACGTTGCCGGCATAAATACCCAAAAGACTCTAGTCCTTCATTCTGATAGGGCCAGCATCTTATCGCCTCATCCATCAAGGCGACGTCATCTCCACTTGTAAGAGAGCATTGACTGACATTTCTTTGACGTCTTTCTCTTTTATATCTTTTCTCGATCCTTTCTCGCAATGACAAGTTTTATATCTTCATATCTTTTCGGTAAATTTGAGGCTGGAAACATGGCGCTACCCGAGACGAACAAGCAGTGGACTACAGACCAGGATGGTCTTGATAAACTCAAGTTTGGTGAGGGCAAGGTGCCTGAGCCGAAAGATGGCGAGGTTCTGGTCAAGATTCATGCTGTAGGCTTGAACTATCGCGATACAGAAGGTGAGTGAGCTATCTCAAATTCTACGAGTTTATACTGACTTAGTTTAGTGGTCATGGGCGATTACAACCATCACGCCTCTATCCAAGACTCAGAGCCGCTCGTTCCGTGCTCCGACATGTGCGGCACCGTCATCAAGAGCACCTCATCCAAGCTCAAGACAGGAACACGCGTCATGTCCATCTTCAACCAGACCCATCTCACCGGCCAAGTCACCGAAGCCGACATGGCCTCCGGTCTCGGCCTGCCTCTTCCCGGCGTTCTTCAAGAGTATCGCTGCCTCTCGGCCGACAGTCTGGTCCCCGTGCCCGACTACCTGTCCGATGAAGAAGCTGCCTGTTTGCCTATTGCGAGCGTCACGGCGTGGATGTGCATCAACGGCATGCGACCTCTTGGCCAACCCGCTGACGGTAGCAAGAAGAAGGAGACGGTTCTTCTCCAGGGTACGGGCGGCGTGGCCGTCGCGGGATTGCAGATTGCAAAGGCGGCTGGACTCAATGCCATCATTACTTCGTCGTCGGACGACAAAATTGAGCGCGCAAAGAAGGAGCTCGGCGCTGACACGGGCATCAACTACCGCACGCACTGGGAGTGGCAGGACCCTGTTATGAAAGCCACGCAGGGCCGCGGCGCAGATATTATCTTTGAGACAGGCGGTGCGCGCACGCTACGCAAGTCATTTGACTCTGTCGCTTTTGGTGGATTGATCAACTGCGTCGGCTATTTATCTGGAAAGGAGGAAGAACAAGATATTGGCGGCAAAGTGGGTATCAATGTCCTTGCGTTGAGGAGGAACGTTACCCTCAAGGGTATCCTCAATGGACCCAAGGATCGGTTTGAGGAGATGGTAAAGTTTTACGAGAAGCATACTATTCACCCTGTGGTGAGCAAGGTGTTTGATTTCGAAAAGGCGGATGAGGCGTTCAAGTTTTTGAATAGTGCGCAGCATTTTGGAAAGGTGGTTGTGAGGGTTTCTAAGAAGGAGTAGACAGGCTAGATTAACTATAGATGAATGAGAAGTTACCTATGAAGAAAGTCTATTGAAGGCAAGTTGCTCTTTTCTTTTATTGTGCGCTGATACAAGATCGATCCAGGACATTCAAGGGTTAAGATGAAAGGCAAGTTAGAGATGTCATTGGGAAGGCTCTACACTACCTATTCACGTTGAGTGTGATTCTTTTCTTTCATAATAATGTAATTCCTTAGGTAGCTACACACACGTTTAGATATTAGGAAAGAAGCATTTCAAGGCAGGTACCAGTTGTTTATGTCTTTCGTGCCTCAGAAACTGAACCTCCATGACACCAACCAGGTCTGCCTCTACCACACACTTTTACACAACAAAAATCAGTACGAGCTATCCTTATTCTATTCATTATGAATAACATGGCTACAAACAGGCCACAGCCACATCCAAATTGTCATATTCTATTTTCTCTGCCCAATGAGATTTTGTCGACGATCACGAGGTTTCTGCCCCCTGATAGCACGAAACTCCTCTCGCTGGCATGTTCGGCGCTGCGGAACTGTCTCCATCTGGAACCATCCAGCAGTCTTCCTCACTGTTACCGTCTCGACTATATCATCAACATAGCCAAGGATAGACGTGACGTTTGGGTCTGTGAGAATTGCCATCAAATGCATCCCGTCGACTTTCAAGATACCCCAGCTACGCCAAGATTGCTACCGAGAGGCTGCCAACATTTCAAACCCAGGCGAGGCTCAAGGCTGTCGTGTCATCTATACAAATACTGCCTCGTGCAACGGCATATCCAAGTCGCACTCAAGTACGCGAGGCTCGGGGGAATAATAGAGCACAATATCGAGGAAATCATGCGGCCGAGAATGCGTATATTTGACGGAAATGTGAGATGCTGGGCGTGGCCCAAGATCGTTCAAGGCCATTTCCTACTAATGACAAAATGGATGTGTCCAAGCAACGTTAGGGGTTGCTTCACTGACTTGATGATGCGCCAATACTCGACATTTACCTGGTTTGATTGCACATTTGCTCGCTTACTTGCAAACAGAAAGACTTTCAAAATAGACCTCTCGCACCTCGAAATCGGTTTGGCAGGGAGGAAAGCAAGCAAGAGTCCTGGGGAGTTTGTGGAGGGCTATGACGTTGAAAGTCCGGCCGACTATGCACTTGGCATCCGAGAGGGCAATGCCGAAGTCTACGCATGGATGGATCTCGGTCAAGAATTTGAATATGTGCGGACAAGTAGGGGGAGCAGGACTCGTCAAGGAGGACCCGGCAGCGTGAGAGCACTGTTTGAGAGCGAATTGCCAATGTGGCCAAATTCTAACCAGTTTGACATTCAAGAGGCACGATGAGCGTTACTAAAGTATCTAATAATACAGCCAGTCTTTGAGAAGCATCATATTTAAGCGTAACCATTCAAGCAAACGTTTCTGTCATTCTCTATATAGTATTATAATGCCTTGGGCACAACCCTCACGTTGGAATCGACCAGATCCAGCCGGTTGATCAAAGGCGCAAAGACAAAGTCCTGGACAGGTTTAAGGACCAGAATAACACGGTTGATTCTCCATCCAAGTAAAGGAACCATTGCACCGATCAGAGCGTCTGTGAGGAAGTGATTTGCCGTTGCAACGATAGTGACGATCATGGCAGCAGGCCAAAGAGGAGCGAGTATGCGCATGAAGCGATGCGGCGAGAAACGACACAAGCATACAGCAAAGAATAGCGAAGTGCCGAAATGTAAACTCGGCATCGCAGCGATAGTTAATTGGAAGCGGTTGTTATTCCACGCGTTGACGCCTCCGGCTTTGCTGTGCAGCACATCCACGAAGCCATACTCCTGCGGTAGCAATCTCGGAGGCGAGCAGCGCCACAGAGTAACAATGACAAATGCAATTGCATTATCAGCGGCAATGGTGCGGCGGATGCGTTGAAAAGTCGACGGGGGGAGATATGTGTAGATGTAGATGAGGAAGAGAATGCCGACGCTGATGTGGGAGTGATAAATCTTTGCGAGGATGGGCATGAGCCATGCTTTCTCGTGTATTACATAGGATTGAAAACGTTGTTCAATATTAAGACCGAAGAAAGATTCGAGACGGAGGATTTGAAGAGCGTGCTCTCGGGCGTGGGCAAAGATGGCTTCGTTGCCAGCGATCATTCTAGCTGAAAAGGCTCGAAGGCCTTGATAGATCCTAAAAAGATTAGTATATGAATATGACCAGTAGCTCAAGTTACGCACCAGTATGTCAAATTCCAGTACCAAATCTCAATAAGAAACGGAAAAGTATTAAAGAAGCGAGAAAGGAGGGCAAAAAAGATATTCGGGGCTTTGCGGACGGGACGTTCGGATGCGAGAAGAATCGGTTTGAGAGGCGGCGAGTCGACATTTCGTTTCTCTATATCATCGAAACATTCTTCGTAAGGTGTCTGGACGTCTCGACGCCGATTGATAAGACATCCTGCTGTGAATCCGAGCACGATGACTGGATGTTGTTAGAATAGAGGATGGTGTTGCTGCAAGTTGAAGACTTACACACTGGTTCGACCACGTTCTTTGAAGCCACTACCATGATTACAACTGTAAATGCTCGTTTTAAACCACGGCCAATAGAAAAAGAAGACAAGAATTTGATATAAGATATAAGAGTGAAGTTGAACAAAACAGCGTCTGTACAAAAGAATGTGGTTCAAACTTCCCACCTAAGATCTAAGTCAAGAAACAAGAGTTCAGAAGAAAGAGATAGGAAACGAGTAACAGGATCCGAGCATAATAAAAGCAAGATGTAGATCAGGGATGTATATAATAAACCATTGGATAATTACACCCAGGATAGAAAAACAAGCACCAGACATGCCTGATAGCTCCCGTCGGATGCCAAGCCGACTTGATCCTTGTAGATGTTTTGATGAGGTTACACTACTGTATATGTATGGGTGTAGACGAACCACCCCTCGGTATGAAGGAAAACATAAGACCTATAGTTATCAGACAGAAATAATCATAAAGCTTTAGTATAATTTAGACTAGCGCTTTGCCTAAAGTTTTCATACCCCCTAACCACCTCGTCTCTGTCCATCTGGAGATTCTACGTGTATGTATGTATATCCCAGTCGTAGTTGTTCCCTGCCTCTTGGTCCGTGAACATGATCCGTGTCCGCGGATGCCGTTGGACTTTTGATATGCTTTGTCTATAAACGACTTGTTTTTCTAAAGCTCAGGCAGCATAGAACTACAGCATTGTCAAGCTATCTATTTTCTATTATAGTCCATATGCTTTGAACACGTTTTATCGTGGCTTGGTTGTTGTACACATCAACTCACCTCAGCCTGCAGTCAGCCGCATATCAAGCATAATATAGTAGTCACAAACATGTATCAAGTTCAACTTGCATGTCAAGATAAAAAGAATTATTAGCGAAATGTCCTTCGGATAGCTCATGCCGAGCCCCATGTACCAGTTCAGCGTGGTCGAGTGACTTGCAGGGACCAAGATCGAGTTCCGAGGCACATGTCTCCAAAGACTGACGTATCACCAGGTGAGAATGTATACTAAGCTGGGTATAAGTAGGGTTACACAGATATTGAGGCTTTAGTCAACCTGGCAAGAAGTAATTGGATACATATGATGATTGTGTGACGCTTTAATTCCGTAGTATCACAACTGTTGATCAAGTGTGTCAAGTAGAATAGACTTTCTATCACCACGTTTTGAAAAGCTTGTCATAATGATATTACTAGGATAAGATATAAATATCAGTTTATTTTGAAGAGTTCTCGAATTATCTTTCCCCTTCGAGTCAAGTCAGGAACCGTTACCGGCACCTCGGTCTTAACTGCCATCCCGAGATTAAAAACTCTCCGTGTCCGGCTCCGGAGTGCGCGGGACCGGGACATTTTGCTCCGGCTTCCAAAATCTCATACTAAATCAGACCAGACAAACCATCGAGATCAAGCTCATGATAAAATTAGAATAGTAGAGTAACCCAAACATATTGCCTCGGTCCAAGACTTCTAGTGGCATGACATGGCACGACTAACGACCGCCAACACATGTCCTCTCGTAACTAATATCGGCTCAACAGCCTGTTAATGTGTTCTCCAACTCTAGAATAAACTCACCACCTCACCTCACTTCATCTCATCAGCTGCCAAGCCGTGCCACTTGCCCCTTTTCCTAGGGCTGACCTGACACGCAGCGGAGAAAAGCTTGTCTGACCTCGACAGCTCTCTGCCGAGATACAGTAACATTCATATCCGTAGGTTCCGAGAGTAGAGCAAGGGTTGGGTCTATGCTCAGATCATCTTGAAAACTATCATAATTAGCTGTATCCGTGCAACTATTGCTGGTTCTGGCATCAAAAGCGTGGTAGCACCGCCAGTAGATCCAATGCTTCCTAAAGACAATCCTCCTAATAGCGCCATTCAGTCTTAGTGACACCGTCAATGTGGAAGGACTATCATCAACTGCTCAAGCAGCTGTTCAACATCCATAGCAATTTCGTCGGGATCATAGATGTAGCATGTCACATCAATTAGAGTTGCAGGCATCCACTCGTCATTCATCATCCATATCAACTCATACATTAATTGTCAAAAACTAGATCAAAGACGAAGAACAAGACACCATGTTCTTCTATCGTCGATCCTCCGTAAACACTCCATCCCGTACCTCCCCTTTCTCCGGGGTATCATAGCGTCCCAAATGTAAAAACGAGTCAAAGCACCCAAGTACCCCCTTCAATGCGTTCGCACGCAACATGATGCCAAATCAGATCGCGCAAAACATGACCGAGAGGAAAGGCCACAAATATCAGAAACTTGCTAATAATGCACATGTATGTCCTTTTGTTCACCAATCGCAGATGGGTTCGAAATTCATGCTCCTATGTTTTAGCTTCCCAGCGTCGTGTACACCATTGCAGTTGCAACTTCTAGGCCACGACAAAGGACCATGTTTCCATGGCCCATTTCATTCGACAACTTAATGATTGCCAATGGTCATCAGCAACCGGAATTCCCAACAGAATCTATGCTGGCCATATACATATAGCGTTCGATTACTCGTAGCGTCTCGGAGCGCCAAAGTTATCAAGCACTTGCTCCGATGTTCGGATAATCCATTCAAGCTTGGTTCTCTCAAGGTTGGCCAGGAAAGGGTCGGTAGGGAAACCGTCCTGAATACCACCAATAAGAGGTTGGATACGTCCGATGAGGAGCTGCATAGTTTGGGTTGTGCTCTTGATCACATCGCGAGCACCCTGTTGTTCCCATTCCTGTAAACTATTAGTCAAGTCCAATCATCAAAGATAGCCATAAACTTACAAAGGCTGGGAGATTCTCAGCAAAGGCACGGAGAGCCATCTCAATCCATTCGACTTCCTCCTTGAGACGAGCATTGGGCTTCAGATCCTTGGAGATTGTGGCAATAACAACAAGCAACATCAGAGGCGGCAGGCTCTCAAACTTGCTGGGAGGGAAGCGGCTGAGGCAGCGACGGAAGATCTCCTCCTCACGTCCACTTTGGATCCACTGGATCATGGCATCCTGGTAACGACCTTCCTGAATGGCCTGCTCAATGATCCTAATGCGCTGCATGAGGTCGTGATCCGCTTCGGGCTCCGTCTGGTTCCGCTGGGTGGCATAAGCGCCAGCGAGGGCACTGACGCTCGCGGTGGGGGCCACGTACTCAGAGGCCTGTTGAGAGGCTTGAGGGCTGGTCACCTGCTGAGAGCCGCGCACGTACTGAGGGCTGCCCATGTATTGTTGAGCCTGGCTAGCTGCCTGGCTGGGAGCTTGGCTTGGGTGATAGCTACCAGCGTGACTGGCCTGGGGATGGTGCTGAACGGAGCTGGGGTAGCCGTGATGAGGAGCATTCTGGCCGTTCTGAGGAATTCCAGGGAGCTCATGAACAGGCTGCTGTTTGAACTTGAGGAACTCAGCCTGAAGAGCCGACTGGGAGGCAGCCATCGTTGAAACCATGTCGGTCAAGCGGTTGACATAAGACAAAAGTTGATCAATCTTGGCGGCGTCTGCCACATGCTGGGCCTTCATGTGCTCAAACTGCTCGTGGTATTGCTGGTGGAGCTCGTTAGCGACACGCTGCGACGCCTGGGTCGCAATGTTAGTGAAAGTAGGAGTGAGCCGCTGCGTCAACGTCGCGAGAACTTCCTGCTGCACATTGGTCGCAACTGTAGCTCCAACGCGGTCCGAGATAGCGCTAACAAAATCGCCAGAGCGCAGCGACCTGTTAAGCGCATGAGGCAGAGAACTCTGAATCTCTTTCTGAACTGAAGAAGAAAGATGCGGCTGCAACTTGTTGTTAAGAAGATCAGTAACTGCAGCGCCCGCTTTCTCGCCAATTGCAGGGATGACGAGATTAGTGAATTGGTGGTGGATAAGAGCCTCGAGGACCTTCTGAGTATTCTCGTTAAGCACCTCCGAAACCATATCAAGGAGTTTGAGCTGGTGCTGGTTAAAGTTCTCGTCACGGACACGAACATCGTCGTCAATCTTGCCATGAAGGTTCTTGAACGACGACTTGAGGGTCTCACCGACACTCAAGTTCAGACGAGTCTCAAGACCAGAGATAGCGGCATCCAGAGCCTCCGTAGAGACAGTAGTTGCGGCGGCATTGTTGTTCGTGCCCTTGGTGTCTTTGTTGCCAGCACGAGGCGTAGCTCCGTTAGTAGAAGCCTCCCCCTGGTTGGCAGCATTCTTCTTCTTGCGTGACTTGCGTTCGGGCTTCTCAGTCTGGGACTCCTTGGCCGACTGAATAGGCGTTTCAGCCTCCTTCGGCTCACTCTTGAGCTTGGCGGGGGTAGCCGATTCGGGTCCACGCTGGCTAGTCTCAAGCTGTGAAGCTGGTGTGGCCTGCAGAGTCTCCTTGTTTGTTCCACGGTTAACAACGCGGACAACAGCCTCTCCATTGTTGCTAGGTGGGGGGACCTCGGCAGGTTGAGGCGCCTTGAGCCTAGACACGGTAACGACATTCTGGCTGACAGCGTCAACGGCGTCAAGAACCTTGTTATCCTTGGACCAGCCGAGCTCTGTCTGCTTGACAAGGAGGCAGGCAACGCCCTTGGAATGCATGGCATACAGCTCAAAGAGGGTAGGCTCGTCGGCATCCTGAACCATAGCAGGAGTACCAAGAATGTCAAGGCTTCGCAGGATTCCCCGGTTAGCGAACGAGTACTCTCGCACGCCACTGATGACAGCGGTACTATCCGGCTGAGGGATGGAAGAGTCCTGGGCGACAAGTCTTTGAATGTACTCGGCCTGAGATACGCTCTTCAGGTTGTACTTGGGTGCTGACAAGTGCGCAAAGTAGACCGAGTTGCGTGTAGGATGACCAATGACAATCATACCGGTAGCAGAGTGGTACATGACACTGCAGACAGCATCCGACTCCTTGCTATGAGGCAGATTGAACTCTTGTACGGGTTTGCCGAGGGCAAGATCCCAAAGTTGAAGGGTATGGTTCTGCTTCATTCCGACAATCATGTATCGCAGGGCACATCGCTTCTGGTAAGGTCGCTGCTTGTCAAGGAGCAAGACCGAGGTGGGCCAGGCCTTCTCGCCCTCAGGGGTGGTAGCGAGAGTCATCAAAGGCTCCTTGACCTCGAGAGAGGTCTGCGCGGGCATAGGAGCACGCGGGTCGGAGCCCTCCTTGACGGCGGTCAGGTCTCGAACATCCCAGAACTTGACCCGACCAGACTTATCAAGAGAGACGATGACAGAGTCGTCCTGACTGAAGGTGAAGTCCTTGCCCGCCTTACCAGTGTTGATCTTCAGAGAGCACTGCTTGGCAAGCGTCTCAGTGTCGACAACGCGGTCGTGGCCTGGCTTGAACAGGTTGTTCTGAAGAATGTACGAAGGCCAAATGAGGTTGATGGACTTGCCGCGGCCGACAGCGAAGTACTCGGGGTGAATCGTGGAGGTGCGAGCACGTGTTTTTAGCACACCGCCAGGGGCGTCACCCTCCTGTGAGCTCATGGGAGGTAGGGCAAAGCCATACTGCTCCATGTGAGCATCCTCGATGTGGTCCTTGTCGCCGTCACGAATCTGAACCCAGTAGACAGTGCCGCTAATGCCAGTACCAATAATAGCCTCGCGATGAGCGCCGTCGTGATCAGAAGGAGTAACGGACATGGCGACATTGAAGATACGATCCTTGGTGTCGGTGAAAATCTTGGCATCCTTACCATCCTCCTGGCGAATGACACGCAGACCTCCCTGCTTGGACATACCATAGGCCATGTAGTTCTCGGTTGCGGTGTACAGATTGCGGTCGATCTGGTCAAATTCCTTCTTGAGTCGAGCGATATCCATAATGGTCTCATCACGGAACAGGGGACGCGGCTCGGTACCTTCCTCCTGAAGGGTGATGGAGATCCAGGGCTTCATAGGGAAGTTGTAGACCTTGACGGGAGGGGTTTCCTTCTCTTCAATGACAACAATTTCATCCTGATCAGCGCTCTCCCAGCTGTCAGCGACGCCTTGAGCAGTCTCATCAATGATTTCGTGAACTGTCTCAGCGACATCGGATGGCAGCATATCCTCCAGAAGACCCTCATTCTCGCTGCGGTCAAGTTGAGCCTGAATAGCCTGGGCGGCAGCTTGAGCACTGTCCTCGAATTCCTTCTCGGACTTTGCGTGGAGCATTTCATCTAGATCCTCGGCGATTTCAGCCTGGGCATGTTCATGCTCTGCGCGCTCAAGCGCCTCACGGGCGTCCTGATCAACCTTGTCGGCAATATCCTCCACAGCCTCGGCAACAGTTTCCTTGGCCGTCGAATGATGGTTCGCGGTATCGGCAACAGGGGGTGTGCCCTGCTTCACAGATGGGTGAGAATGCACAGAGGATGTGCGAGTCGCCTTGCGGCGAATCTGATGAGGAGAGGCGGGGAACGCTGCCCGGTCACTTCCAGCACCGACGGAATGGTCGTGGCGGTGGGAGTGATGCGAATGGTGCGAAGCGGCCGGAGAATCCTTCTTCAGAATCTGGTACGAGGCGGTATTCGGAGAATGTGCCGCATGACTATGACTCTGACTCTGCGGCGACGACTGAGCCAGGTTTCCGAGCAACTGCTGAAAGAGAGCAGCAGATGCATCAGCCTGAGGCTCCTGCGACGCAGGGTAGTATGTCTCGGAGGCATTGGAACGGACG
This sequence comes from Fusarium buharicum, assembly GCA_014822075.1. Taxonomy (NCBI): domain Eukaryota; kingdom Fungi; phylum Ascomycota; class Sordariomycetes; order Hypocreales; family Nectriaceae; genus Fusarium; species Fusarium buharicum. Next base: position 57,874 of record JAATHB010000015.1, read on the forward strand.
TCGGCATAGGCATCGGCTGGGTGGTGCTGCGAGCTCGGGTACTGGTTCGAGTGAGCATGCTGATGAGCATACTGCTGCTGATAAGCACCCGGGTAGCGAGCAGGTTCAGCGGGAGCATTCTCGGGAGACTGGGGCGTCAGATTATTGGAACGCGAGCTCTCGGTCAGAATGGACTGCTGCTGCTGAAGTTGCTGATCGCCCTGGCTAGGCTTGGGACGATTGAGCAGGTTGAGCAGATAAGAGCGCGTATCGGCCGGGGGCGAACCGTTGCCAAAAGAGTTCTGAGACTGCGGCTGTGGCTGCTGTTGCTTAGGCTCTTCGGCCTCGTGGGCGCCACGCATAAGGGCAGCCAGGAGGCCAGTTGGGTCAGCAGAAGAGGGTGCCGGCTGGTGAATATGCGCGGGAAGGGGACTTTGAAGAATGCCCCGGTGCTGCTGAGCCTGGTGGGCCTGGTGCTGGAAAGGCTGCTGAAACTGGTGCAGCTGGATGTGCTGCTGCTCCGGCGACAACGGCTGGTGATGATGCTGCTGGGGCGACTGGGTCTCCTGCTGGTGAGGCTCATGCGATTGCTGAGTCTGCTGCTGGTGACCATGAGCACGAGGCTGAGGCTGAGCTTGAGCTTGAGGATGCTCGCGCGCAGTCTGGCTCTGCAGCTGCGAGCCACCGCCACTGAATTTGAGCAAGTTCAGCAAATTGGCAGTGCGATCCGTATTGCCCATGTTATTGACAGGCGGCGTAGGAGCCGGAGGCATGTCCAAATTGTCCATGGTGACAAGCCCAAGGAAGCGGAGGCGGACTCGAGGGGAGCTGCCGCGTGGTTTGGATGCTTGAGGAGGATGATTCAGAGTCAAAAGGAAAGGCGGCGAGGGCAGCGGAGTGTGGATGAAAGCAAAGCAGACGGGCCGAACAGATTCCGAGAGCGCGCCAAGAGAAAGGATGAAGGGAGATGATTGAGTGAAGGCAAGGGAAGAAAAAAGTGAAGATGAAGATAGAAAGAGAGAAACGGGTGTGATTCTATCTACAATTAATCTTTTTCAACAATGATGCGGATGTGAGGTGGATTAACGAGGAAGAAGAAAAAAACAAAAGTCGCGAGTGATGATGATGATGACGGTGAAAGAAAGGTACAAGGTACAGACGGGTAGAGCTAGCGGGATAAGGTACTAAGAGTAGAAGGCTGGAAGAAGCTGGTGCGTTTGTGTGTTTGGGGCGGCCTCAGCAAGCAGCCTCGCTCAATAGGTAGGTAGCTTTTTTTTTCCTGAGGTGATGATGAAACTGGCAGAAAACTGTCCACGCAGCGGGCTGATGGCAGCCCAAGCGCAACTACCTACCTAAAGCACGCACGTTGCCCAATGCTACGAGTACGGGCAATGTTGCTGTTTCCACCTCACTATTCCCGATTGCAAGGTAACGCACAGGACCTGTGTAGAGAGGGAGTGACGTGGTTGATTTGGGGTGGTTGGTAAATAAATGGCTGTGCTGGCTAAGGGAATAAGTAAGTATGGTAGCTATGGTATGGTCAGTTGTTTTCGGCTGATAACTGATTGCGGATGAAGCATCATGATGATAATTGCGCACAGCTTAAGAATACGCGAATATTTGTCTAATTTTGTTGAATTAATTTACTTGTTTGTTTCAAAGCTCTGTCTGTGCCTGCTGCAAAGCTTTGGGCTCTCAAAGGAACCGGTTCGGCTGGATATTGGTTGCATCGCGCCCAGACTGCCAGCTGGCAAGCCACCGCTTCTGGTGTTGTTATTGGGCGGCCATTGATTCTAGATCGCAAAACATTGCACGTTATTGGTGACTCACAAGCAAGAAAAGCAGCCTGAGAGGGAATTCGAGCCCGAAGAAAGAAAGGATCCTAGCGGTTGCACATGCATATGCGGCTGCTTCTGCATGCTAATTACGATATCCAAGACATCTTCAAGGCAAGGAATCTCACATCAATACTTGAAGGTGACACAAAGAAGTTGTTTTTGAAAGACTAGAACTGTTACGATAGATATCCAATTCTCCGATACTATATCAAAGTGATAGTCATACCTGATACAATATATGACCAAAACCTACAAGTTTACTGAATAACCTACAACCCCCATTACTGCAACTACTGCAACTTACAGACAACCTAAAATTGTGCTCAACAGCTGCAGAAAACCGTTTTCGTTATCAAGGTATGAGTTAAATAGATTAAACTAATTCTTAAATACCTCTAGCACTAAACAGCCAATGCCGTGAAAACTCCGTCCATATCAACCTCAACACCGAGACTCGTCTCCAACTCAAGAGCCTCAGCGACGACGCTAAACCCGATATAGCATTCCCCCTTCTCACTCCTCTCAAACGACGTAACACTTCGAGCCGCCACCAAACTTGACTCGCCGAGTCCCCGTCTTTCAACATTGATATCTAAGGTATGCGCCCGCGCGCATTCACGACTGACGACGCAATCAATCTACCTTTGTCTACCGCTCATCTTTAATACTCTGGCCTATCAGCGTTCGTCATATGCCCTTTGCGCATAGCCCATCATGTTCTGTCTTCGCAGGTAAACGACCGACATCTCCCGAATCTCTGTCCTTCAAAACCGCTAACTCTTTATTCAACAGCTGGCTTCCCCTTCTCTTTATCCCGACGAATGCCTCTCCGGCGTTTATATTCCTCTTCTTCATTTGCACATACTTCCTAAACCGACCCTGCGTCTACTGCTCCATCCTCCTACTCATCCTCTTCCTCACCTCGTGCAACTGGTCCGACCGTTGCTTCTTCGACTTTAGCAGCAACTGGTTCCTCCCACGCCCGACTCAACTCCCTGTCGACGAGGTCGATGTCGGCGAATTCAACTCAACCGCCCTCGGGATGGTCAACACGACGGTTGCCGCCATTATAAAATCTGCGGGTGAGGATCTTGCTGCTAGAAGGGCCGAGTGGTCGGGCTTGGGAATTGAGTGGTTGAGGAATCTGCTGGGCAAGAGAGAATGGAGGATCGATTGTATGGACATCTACATTCGACTATAGTTTTGCGACACAAAAGAGGGGGAGCCATAGTCTGTACGGGTTTAATGAATTGTACATCTTGGAGGCAAGCAGTGCGTGGAGCAAAGACCTCACACACCTACCTACTATAATACAGCTTTAGCATCAGGACATTACTTCACGCAATTATCACCGTGATTAAGAGTTATAATCTATACCATATCATGTCTATTCTCATCATATTGACTAGTCCCCATAACAGGTTCCTAATTATGTACCCTTCATGCATCGTATCATTCAAACTATGGAGCGCAAACAAAAAACATAAATATCCTCATTTTTCATCAAAAACGACAGCATCCTAGGTATATCCTTCGTAGCAACTTACATCAAGGCATTGAAAATGTGGCATCGCTCGACAAATCGCTTCAAAGTTCCTGCTCATGCTCCGTCTCCTCCGAGTGCTCCTCAACCTGTTCCACATTTGGAGTCAAAGCCTCTAGGGCCACAGACTCAGAAGCGGCCTCGATGCCAGCATCCTCATCCTGGAGAAAGGACTCTTGGTCAACGCCAGAGTCCTCATCCGCAAGGTGAGCCTCCTGGTCAATGTCGCTAAGAGGTTCCTCAACAGGTGACACTGTCTCCTGGGCGGGCTCCTGCTCTCCGTCAACAGGGGCAGCTTCTTCGCTAGGAAGAACAGTTTCATCAGTAGGCAATGCAGCCTCTTCCAAGGGAGCCTCGCTTTCGTCAACAGGAGTCTCAATATCCTCGACAGGGGCTTCCAAGTTATCAGTGGAAACCTCTGCCTCAAGGGGTGCCACGCTCTCCTCAGCTTGTTCCTCCTCAACAGCCTCACCTGGCTGCGTCTCTTCAGCCGGGGCCACCAACGTCGGGTACTCGGTCACAGTAGCAGTCTCGACGGCCGTAACTGTTTCCACGACACGAACAATACGCTCAGAGCAGGTGGGTCCAGTCTCTGTCTGAGTCTCGATCTCACCATCAGCTGGCCCAGGAACAGGGGAGAAGTTGTCAGCTACTTGTTCATCCTCAGCGGCTTCGAGTCTTTCTTCAGCGACGTTGCTGTCCTCGGCCGCAGCAGTGTCTTCAATAACACTCTCCTCTGGAGCGGTGCCTCCGATAGCCAGTCGCTTTGGTAGTGCGGGGGTATCCTCAACAACAATACTCTCTTCAGGCAGATCAGCCTTAATAGCGCTCTCCTCAACTACGGGATCCAGAGAAGCAGCAATTCCTCTTTCCGTCTCCATTGTCTCCATTGTCTCCAAAGCCATCCTCTGTGTCACCGTGACAGTAGGCACCTCAACGTTCCTGACAACAGTCTGAAACGTCCTGTGATCCTGCTGAGGCCCAGGGCCACCGCGGATAGCAAGGAGTAGAATGAGGACGCTCAGCAAGCCGATCAAGATGTTCTTCTTGTCCTGCACGGCTACACGCGCCGATTCAGCCAGTAGCTCCGACAAAGTAGCGTTCTTCATCGCTTGCCGCCGTTCTTCGGCTGACAGAGGGCGAGGTGTAGCGTTGCTATAGTCCTGAGTATGGGCACCGGCAGAAGGGTGACTGCGATCGGTATAGGACTGTTCATGGTGCTCAGGATGGTGCTGAGTCTCGGCAAAGGATCGATGGGCATCTTGATGGTGTTCTTCGGAAGCAGGAGGAACATCACCATAGATTTCCCTGAGCCTCTCCTCATCATCCTTGGACTCGGCGGGCTCTTCAGGGGTAGGAGATGGGGCACGAGACGAAGGCGCAGTTGGGACTTCAGCCTCCACCTCTTCGGCTTCAGGGGCCTCGGGCTCGTGCTCAGGCTCATCGTCCGGTTGCGCTTCCTCTGCCAGGCTCCTTTCACGCTCCTCCTGAAGATGCTCATCGATGTCCTTCTCAAGCTCGTCAAAAGACTGGCTCTTGTCGTCATCAACAGGATCCTCTGCAGCCTCTTCAGTAGGCTCATTGATAGACTCCTTTGTAATGTCGGCAGCATGCTCGTCTACAGGCTTTGTTGTATCGGCGACGTGGCTTTCTTCGTGATGGGATGGCTCGTGAAGCGACTCGTTGTGTACAGAGTTGTCATGAACGGACTCTGCATGGGCCGACTTGTCGTGAACAGACTCTTCATGAAGTGACTTATCGTAGTGAGACTCCTCCCGATGAGAAAGACGGCTCTCGCCCTCATCCAAGGAGAGATCACCAAGATGACTTGACTCTCCACGCCTCCTAGACACACGCCCTCGCTCCCGCTCCTCAAACTCTCGCTGCTCCTCCTCCAACCTGACATATCTTTCCTCCTCTTCTGCTTCTCTCATAGCCAACTCCCTCTCCTGATCAGCTTCCAGCTGCACGAGTTCATGCTGAGACACTGCATCAACAAGAGGCTCAATCTCGACATCAACCCGCTCCATCTCCTTCCAGCAAGCTGCCCAGGCGCCGCCGCGGATCAGGCCATTGCTAGCGTACACCTTGACACGGAAGATCTTGCCTTGGCCAAGCGACTCGTAGCGAATGTCTGATTTACACGTCTTGCACCAATGTGTGGGCTTCTCCTTGGTACGACGACTTGATCGGCGGCTGTCGTAATCGTCATCATCATAATCATCGTCTTCGCTGTTTGAATCAGACTCCTCTTCCTCCTGCTCCTCCATTGTCATAACGTTAGAAGGGCCAAGGTAGTGACCGCACTCTAAAATACGGGCACGATGCCTCATGGGAAGCTCAAGGGCCTCCAGCAGCCGCTCCTCAAGGATCTCATAGTCATTCTGAGGGTGAGGCAGCAGGATACCACGCTCGACAGTTGTGTCTCCCATACGGTCTTGTAGCTGGCGCCAGGCATCGCGAATGATCTTGCACTCCTGGCTCAGCTCATCTGGCTCTGCATTATTTAGCACGTCACCCCAAGGCCATCGCAAAGGAAGCAATGTGACGTGGAGAAGAACAAGAGGGGGTGTGGACCTCTTAAAGCGAGGTGGTGTTCTCTTGGGGGAGTATTGCTCTGAGAAGCGAGGAGAGCCAATTCTGGATGAACTGGGAAGAGGTGCCCGACGACTGGATCGAGGAGATCCCTGCACTGATGCCGGAGGTGATGACATTTGCATGGCCTTGACAGAGGCAGGCGAACGGAAAATAGGTCGAGGGTTGCCCCTAATGGTGGGAATAAAGTCCTCTTCTTCTCTGTCATATTCAGAAAAGCCAGAGATACCAGAAATGCCCGAGATGCGAGGTGACTTTGTCATCCGTGACATGGCCTCCTGAGCTTTGCGGTGATCAGTCTCTGAGACAGAACCCATGGAGCTTCGAGGACTGCGGTCACTAAAGACGTCGTCTTCTTGCTCATGATGGGAGCTGTTCTCAGCCGCCTCATCGGCGTGACTTCGAGCCATGTGTGCGTTTGATTGACGGGTGCTAGCGGGCTCGGAGTGAGAGATGTAGCCAGCGTCGTCTGAGCCGGCGTAGCTATTCAGAGACTCGCGTTGAGAATGGTTGTCGATCTGGGAGACGATATCACGAGCAGCCTTCTGGACAGCCTCGGAGCGACCAGAATGTCGGCGGTCTGAGCAGTATGATCCAGACGAAGAAGAAGACTCACGTCGAGACTCGGAGCGGTCTGACTCGGTTTCAGAAAAGCGTCTCTCTTCAGCAGGGTCTTCAACCTCGGCTTCTGCAGATTTAGCCTTGTCTTCTTCAACGGGTTCGTCTTCTTTAGAGTCTTCTGGGGTGTCCTCAGCTGGAATGTCGTCTTCAGCCGGGGTATCGACAGCAGTGTCCTCAGGAGTGGCGTTCTCGATGGGGATATCTTTATCCTCCTCGTCGTTATCTTTTGTATCGTCTAGTTCAGGTTCCGGTACAGTTGTATCGACCTCGGCCTCGGACTCAGACTCAGACTCAGACTCAGACTCTACCGCTGGCTGACTGACTGCCTCTTTTGGCAGGTCTTGTATGTCGGCTTGGGCTTCAGGCTCTTCTTCAGCCTCTGAGTCGGATGATTCCTCCTCGAGGTCTGGCTCAGCCTCCGGTTCAGCTGGCTCTTGGTTGGGTAATTCTTTTTCCTCTTCACTCTCGTCTGATGTTAAGACGGAGTTATCTTCCTCCTCTGAAGCTTCAGTCTTAGCCTCAGCGTTCGAGTCGGTGTGGTTCTCTGTAGTCTCGACGGGCTCGTTGTCGTTCTCTTGGTCGTGGTCTGGTTCCACTTCCACCTTTGGCTCCTCGTGGCCCTTGTGGTCGTTGTCGTCCATAGGATCGCTCAAGCACGACGGGTCGACGTGAATATCAAAATCGAGGTCCTCGGCCCTATTGCGACGGGGCATCTGAGGGTGGAGGAGTTAAGGCGGTCAGTCGCTTGTATGTATGTGTGCCGCAAGTTTGCAGTGACACACACACACAGACAAAGAAGAAGAAAAAAAGAAAAGGATGTGCAAGCAACAATCAGGTAGAAGAAGGGTTCTTCCTGGAATCGTGCAGATATTATCTTAAAGACGATTTGACCCGGTATTTGTGGCAGCGGATGGTTGGTCGAGGACGTTGGGAGCGGCCCTGGCCTTTGTTTACCTTGGTTGCTGGGTCGACGTTACCGCTTCTAGCTGAGCTATCTGGGGTGCTGCCGCATGGACTGTTGATCTGGATGACGAGACAACGGTGAGGATTTGCAACCGGAAACTGGTTTTAAGTGACGATTTGAAATTAATTGAGTCTGTTTAATGATCAATTCGATTTTCTTCCTTCTGGTGATTAGTCCTTTGCTATTTTGCTGGTATTTACTACAGAATGTCAACTCGTAGCTCTTCGTGTTAGTGAGAATATTGGTGTGATGTCATTGGCTTCTGAATGGATGTAACTAAGATGCCCAGCAACAGGACAAACCCCTGTTCAGTCTATCTACAACTTTCCAAGTTATCACATCAGGTCAGACCATAACTGGTTAACTATTTGATACTAAAAGCCAATCGTCTTCGAGTCTAGTTTATTTTGAGCTCACCGTTACTCGATTGTTACTTTGTACTCCTCCAACCCATCAAGTTTAGGGTTATATGCTCCCAGCATACGGATCTGGTTGTTTCACTGGCAGTACTCCCGCATTTCTCGACGATTTGAGTAGATAAAACATATAATCCTAGCTTTTTATGCCATGGTAATCAATGGTCTACCCTTACAGGATCGACTTGTGATCTCGTAACGAGCTGCAACTCATCAAGCTAGCACGCAGCCGAGGATTGCTTGACAGGGGATGTAGATAGCCGAACTTGTATCTACGAAATAAATCAGCTGCTATACAGAACCCTTCTCAGACTATTTTGTGTTATATCAATAGCCTTTAATTCTATGTCATCTACCACAAGAGGACTTAAAGTAGCATGACTGATTCAGTATCACTGACAGCTTTGATAGTAAAATATGTGTTAACATTTAAAATGACAGATAAATTCATGTATATCTCATGATATACATCAACCAAAACGCAAGCGTAGCCGTGAAAAGGTGGCACAAGGAGTTATTTGATTGACTGCCGAGTCCAATATGCTACGTGACACCATTGGAAAGATGGCACAAAGCACCAAGGGTTCTGAAGACGTCGACGATGACTTTCCGAGCACCGAGTTTTATATGAGCTGAAACCCTCTTATTATGTACACGACATACATCATTAAGCCCATACTGACTCTCTAAGGTATATCCCCATAGCTAATACGGATCCTACAGGGACCACGTAGTGTTCCAGCATCTTTTTCCATATCTATTACATGTTCATGGTGCTCCATCCATGTTTGATTCATAGGCGATTCATCTGTTCCCAGGTCCTTCCACGACAGTACCGTCAAGTCTCCTTCAGGTGTCACAATTACAGAAAACTCGGTACAACACCAGCGACACGCCCCATCCATCCGAGTACTTGGCTCCAAGAAGGCTCTATACATACAGCCAACAAACACGTCGCTAGTTTTAGGATGGGTAACCGAGGGACTTGTCTGAGGCTGAGGGCTGCTCGACGTCCGCCCATAAGTCTCCCTGAATCTTGGAGGCATTACGCTCTTCTGTCTTTCTAGAAACTCCCTGAAAGTTCGTGGCTCAAAGATTTGATGGTAGCAAACTCCAACGTGCAAGAGCTCTAACAAATGAGATTCCCCCTTCCACTTGGGGAAATGCCACTGGTTAAAGACAAGATATCTTCCAGAGACTACCTTGGGATACTTCCAAAATTCACCTATCGATACAGACAAGTGGACCGGAGTTAGCAAGGCAGCGGCGGAGTCAGTTGTGTATGGTTTCAGAAGGACGTTGAGACGCTTCTCTTGCATTCTAGTTCTTTCCTCTAGTCGACTGTATTTGATAGCAAGTTGGATATGCTCGTGTTCGACCATCAGCCATTCGTATGGGAAGTACTTCCTCGCGTGTTCGTTACACCGGCCAAAATACAAGGCATAAAACCAAGCGTCTAGAAAGCCCCTTTTCTGTTCGAGCTGGTATATTTTCCGTACCTTACGGATTCGAACTGTCCTTACGCATACCCAATGATCAGGCATATCTCGGGCAATCATGGCGAGATAAGCCAGCTGCTCTTCTCGCGAGAGACGCGAGGTTTGATTCGTAGAATGTCTGATTATATTGTGTATGGGACGGCAAGATAGAGCGAGACTCCTCTGGCTACTCTCTGGGAGATGTTCACAGATGATAGGGATGATCTCAACGGGCATGCTGAGTAGCAGGCAGTCCGGGCCTTGTTGCGGTCGATGGGTTCTTGCTGAGCCCTGAAGGATCTTGGCTGAAAATCGAAGAATTGAAGACATGGTGTAGATTATCGTTGAATTATTCATGGGCTGAGATTTAGAGTCGAGGCTTTGTAAAGCTCTGGTGTTGAGGACGTTGCATGGAGAATTTGGGCGCAGATGTTGACGAAAGGGCTTGGGTCTTGTCAAAGAACTCCAATCAAGGAATTACAGGCCACGATTTGCTTTGGATATGGACAGCTTGATCATTTGAATAAAGTGTATTTAACAAAACTCAAATATGCTTGATGTGTACGGTGCATCTAGTAGAGATGTCTAGGCTCAAAGATGTAGTGAGTGGAAAGTTACTTCCTCTGGTCCAATTATCGTAAATATTTCCTCTGTACCTGTTTTCACAATGCATTCTGAGCGTCCCAAGTCCAGCCATGTTTCTCATGAGTCTCTCGAAGCACCTGAATAGCCCTGTCGTAGGCACGATCTTTTACCTCTCGCTTGACAACTAGATCAGGGACTTGAACAAGTCAGTATCAAGATATAATAGTGAATCTAGTAACTTACCTTCCAAGTATCCATGGAAAAGCTCTTGTTCATGCATGACCTGAATCCTACATTCGCCATCATCCTGATCCTCTTGATTCACACGGTCAGCAAACTCAGTCTGCTCTGCCACCAGAATATCTATGCCAGGCACAACAAGCAATACGCGCTCTGGTAATGTTTCTCGCTTTGCAAGTACTGGACTGAGCCTTGGATCCTCGAAATGCTTTGCTCGGGCAGGCGCTGCATACGCATCAAACAAAGGCAAGAAGAGTTTCGCAGGGTCATTCTTGGGCAGATTTGGTGGATGAGGTTTCTCCCAAGGACTAAGTCTTAGATCAATAGCGGCGTAAAAAGCTGTGATGGCCTTGATGGCGGTAGGAGATGGACAATGGCAGTTCTCCTGCTGAGTGACTGCAATGGCCAAGTTCCCTCCTGCAGAAAAGCCACTTGTGGTCATCAGGGTTGGGTCTGTTCCCCATCTCTCTTCTGCATTCTCCTGAAGCCATCTGAGCGTTGCGTCTGCATCATTTACAGCTGCTGGAAAGACATGCTCCGGTGCCACGCGGTAGTCAACGTCTAGAACCACGGCGCCTGTTTCTTCGGACACTCGTTGGTCGAACCGAGCGTGATCTTCTGGTAAGCCTCCAATAAACGCTCCAGCGTGAAAGTTTACATGAAGTGGTCGTAGCGCTCTGCCTTTACCCACGCCAGAGGCTTTGAAGACCAAGGCTCGAACATATCGTCCCTGTGCTATAGGAAGGTACTCGACAGTGAATGGGCGAGAAAGGATATAGGGTATCGTCGCGATAGAATAGGTGATGAGAACGGCTGGCTGAAAGATTAGCAACCTCCAGCGTAGGTTACAAGGAATGTCACGATGGAAGAAGGCCAGAAGGGTAGGCCGAAACCATGCGTGTAAGTGATGTATGATGCCATAGACCATTCCTGACTCTTAAATATTTGGGCTTTATGTTTGCTGTAGAGTAAAGCCACGAGATGAAGTGAAAGGCTTAAGATGAGACATTAATGAAGCTGTTGTAAGCGGCCCAACATCACACCGAGCATACATGCAGGTAGACAGCCAATCATCAACTCCAAGTCATGTCAAGCCCAACACATAAGCTTCAAAATAGATGCTATATTTCTTTCTGTATTTGAGTGTAAATACTATGGTAACTAGCTAAAGAAGATATATCCTGAGGGGTTCAACGACTGGCTGACGAAGAGCATGGTTGCTGGCCCTGGGCACCCCATCAAGATTCTAGTATACATGCATAAGAGACTAGCTAGGCATGCAAAAACATTCCTTCTTGATCAATATTATTGACTTCAAATTGTTGACTTGGACACTCTCTTATTCGTAAGCTTTGCAATGCCCCCGAAAACTGTAAATGCAGTCTGTTATGAAAATTCCGACAACAAGTGAGTACCTAGTTCCACTTAGACACTTACATCTTTCTCATGAGTATTACAGTCTATCATACTATCGAATGTCATAGAATTCGAGAATGTATCTCACTACCTACTGGTTATCTGCAGTTGCCCAAGTTGATAGAAAATTCAAGACTACCTACTCCCGGGCTTGAGTGGTCAGAACTTTCGCAACACCACTGGGGAAACCTTTGTAAGCCCATAGGTAGTTGTGAACTGTCTTCAAATCTTATCTCAGTTACTCCTCAAGTCTATAGAATGGACTTCCAAACTTTACTGAAACTTGAATATAACAGAGTGGCCGCATGTTCTCTTGACTTAGTCTACACCACAATATATTCGTCAATATAGGAACCTCTCAGCATCACTACAGCCTTCTAGATCATACTAACCATTTTATCCATGGGATATTAAATGGATACGGTCGAAATACTTGATAACCTGGTCCTGGACACGCCGGAATCAAAGCCTCACTCCAAAGCTCGCTTTGCCTACTTCGGCGATCTGCCACACGACATCATTCACACAATCGCAGAAGTGCTCCCGATTCCAAACGTGCTGGTCCTCTCACACACATGCCGGGGCTTATACAATGCCTTGAAGTCTCGTTCGCACCGCGTCCAAACGCGGACAAGAAAGGAACAGATTGAATATCTAAACCTCGTGCTTCTCGACCGTCTTGATCTGTGGGTTTGCCCAGGCTGCAATTCATGTCACAGAACAAACATTCATGACACGCCCTTGACACGTGTTAGTCCCAGATGTACCAGACTCAACATTCTTCTGTCCCAGGCACGGTTCTATGGGAGTGATAGCTTCAATATTGAGCAACGACATGTCCGTCTCGCCGTTCTTTACAGCCGACTAGAGAACAAAAGCTTCCACCAAGAGCAGCATTTTCTTGGACTCGTTAAGAAATGCGAGGTCCTGGAATCGACTCGTATACGTGGAGTAGTCGCCAAGTACTGGGGAACTCCTAAGATCATCGATGGCCGGTATCTTCTCTTTTCCAGATGGCAGCTCACCTTGCCTTCCACCTGGCTCACAGAACCCAGCTTAAACCATCGCCTCCGCTGGGCTCCTTGCCATCACCAAGACAATAAAATACATGAGCCTTACTTGAGGGAACAAATAACCAACAGATGCACGGGGCAGAAAGGAATATCTGCAACGAGAGCCCGAGACAGCCACTGCTGCGACCGCCACGCCTTCCTCCTTACGCTGTATAAAGCAGCAAGACATCATTTCACGGAGTTCCAAGGCATTTGTCATATATGCTACGCAGAGTTTTCGGTCACATTTGAGAACGAAACGTTAACCGTGTGCACGTGGCAAGATTTGGGGACGGGGGGCTCGCCTCTAGACTCAACGTGGGCTGATCGTAAGGAGAGGATTTCCTTGAGACCTTATGGAGTGGGATGGACGAATGTTCGGGCTCGTTTTGAGGGAGCTTAGACATGTTGCTGAGTGCGCATATCCGTTCAGAGAAAAGGAACCCCTTTATCAAACCTGAGACAGCGTCAAGTTGCTGTGTTTGCAAAGGAAATTGCCACAGTAATCTACAGCTTATACTGTATGGATGATTCCAAGATATTACGAAAACATCTTTGATTATTGTTGTATGCTTAAACTTCAATATAACAACCCAGCGCAACCTAGTCCCTCAAAGGACCCTCATAATATATATATTAATAGCATCAGTGCTACATGACACAAGACCCCAGCCCTTCTCAAACAACGGCTCTCAATAGCTCAAGCCACTCATGATTCAACCCATCAACAGCCAATCTATCAACCCCAGCCGCCACGTTCGGCAGTCAACCACCAACACCCATCCCGGCCCCTGCAGTTGCATAAGCCATAGCGGCCCGAATGATCGGTTTAGTTTAAACCTTGCTTGTATGTACGGCAACTGAGCTTCTGGAAGCAAAAAGTAAAATAGCTGTCGCTTGTCGAGTGTCATTTGACGAATGGTACAAGAGGGAGAAATGATGTTCAATTATCAAAACGCTTGCAAATTCCCACCGCTGGTTTTGACATCGCTGACCCTATTCAGAAAAAATAACGCTGAGTGCCTCTATGCTCGTTTACCCCATAGACGAATCCGTATAACCATCCGTTTCAAGTCCAAGATGAAGTCCCCATATAGAACGCCATGCCACTAAATCATGTTTCCAATCACAACTCCGTCAACCTTGCCTAGTAATAAAAGCAGATCCAAATTATAGACACCCCATAAGTTGTTTAATATATGAGATGCTGTCATGATCCTTCACCAGAAGGTTGTGGCTGTTGTCCGGTCGATTCCCGATGCCGGTTGCTCGACCCTCGTGTGCCCGGCCTGTGACTACCTGTCTGCCCAACCAAGTGTTCACTCGGCCCATAGAAACCGTGCATCTCCTCACTGACGATGCTGAGGCTCTGACCCTGAGAATCGCTCCTTATCCGTGTCCCACCTGACGGGCGTTGGGTAACAGGGGGGCGGCTTGCGACACTGGCAACGCTACCAGATGATCGTCGTCGCTCATCCCGAGGGAAAGCGACCGAGGATGGAGAGCTCGGTAGTTCCGGCACATAAGGTATTGCTTCGAGTTCAGCTGTAGAATGACTACTACCTGCCATGACTCCAGGAGTACCATCAGATCCTTCAGAGGCATTGCTATAGTTTCGAACATGGGTATACGCTCCATGTGAGTCGGTACTCGATCGGTTTCTTGTTGATCCTGTAAACCTAGAAATCTGACTTGATCTTTGTTCACCGTTTTGTACCGAGCTAAAATAATCGTCACGATTTCCCATCGCATCAAAGCTGGCATGCCTGCTCGTACCAGCACTTCCCGGTACCACGTGGTACCCATTCACCCCAGGTGTAGGTTCATTGGAACTCTGATCTGGGCTTGCCAGACCGAATGGTGAAGTTGCCGCGGAATCGGGTCCAGGATTAGCTGGTCGGGGAGGTATCAGAGATGGATGGATCAAGGGGTTGGCGCTCAGCTCGTCGACTTCAGAGTCGGCCGTCTTGAACTCTCTTCTAGGGCGAGACTGTGGATTGGAACCATTTGACTTGTCAGATGTCTTTGATTCGCTAACAGCAGCAACGACCTTGTTCAAATGGCGAATGATGATGAAAGCAGCCACTAATACAATAATCAAAAAGGCCACGGAACCGGCAATAATGCCAGCTAGCGCGCCGGTAGAAAGACCTGCTCCGCCATCATCATCATTATCAGATGAGGATGTTGGGCTGACTTTGGGAATCGACGAGGGAAAGTATTTCAGAACAGCCTGGTCGTTGTTGTCGCCCAAGTCAACTGTTGGCAGAGCCGTAGGGACAGATGGAGTTTCCACAGTGACGGCCGTCGTCCTATAAGTCGTGCGTTCTCCTCGTATCGTGGTTGTAATAAGCATGGTATTCGTAACGGTGACGGGTTCGGAAGAATAACACTGATTTACTCCACACGCCATTCCATTGGGACAGCAGCCGTAGCTCAGTGATGATGGACATAGATACTGGCTGCTGGGACATCCGTATGTATATGGCGATCCGGAGGGTGGTACGCAGCCGTCGGCAGTTTCACACAGATATCCATCTGGACAACAGCCTCCTACTATATGTGAGCCTTCTCTCGAATATAATTTGGCTTCCTAAGTACGAACCTCCATAAACGGCATCACAAACATGCCAACCGATTCTCAATCCACATGTTGAAGGGCCTTTCGTTGTCGCATAGCAGCTTTCTTTGGCGCAGTCGTAGTTTTCGGGGCAGCACCCGCCGTTTAGGTCCGCCGGACATAACTTCATGCTCGTAGCGCATTGTTCTTCAGCTCGTCGACCCAAAACCATGGCTTGTGTGATTTGCGCCTTCTTCTCAATCCGATGAACACCATCGTATCTTCTGTAATCAGCTGCCTCAATACCAGGGACCAAGAGAGCGCCTATTAATGAGGCAACGCAAAAGCGACACCCCCAGCTCCTCATCTTGTGCGGTCATGGAACTGAGGGGAGATATGGCAACGGCAAGGCGGAATATAGTTTCGCAAAATCGAGTGGGACGCTGATCATAGATAGGCAAAAATGAAACGTGAGGCGGACAAACACAGCTTCTCAGCGCAGGCTGGCGCAAACGCACGGATACCTATGAGTTGAATGATCTTTGCGGATTTATTCACAGTTCGGTTCGAGATGGGGCCATAGCAGAGTAATAATCAAATTTTCGGGCGTTTCGACAGCAAAATGAACAAGAATAGGAAAAGGAAGAGAAAAGGAGAAGGAAGTCAGACTAAAGCAACAAGATCCTAATGTCAGCAATGGAGGCCTTAGATGCTTGTCTGGAACCAGGGTCAGTAGATGCTACGCCACGGTTGAGCAGTAATTGCTTCAATCACCATACCAGATGCTGGTATCGGTAGGGCTGAGCAAAAAGCCCACCGAGCCGTCGGCGCGGGTCACTTCGGTTGGACGTCGACCCCAGCGCGCAGTGCTGGCAAGATTGCAAGAAATAACTCCTCTTCAGGCAAATGCTATGGGCCCAGCGTGGAGACTGAGCTGAGGCAGAGGGTGGAATGGTGAGAGAAGGTTGATGACTGAACAACGGACGATGAGCAATTCTCCCAGGATAAAGGGTAAGCAATCAGAAAACTCGTGGCACGCTTCCTTCTGCGGGGGCAGCTCGAGCTGAAAGCAGTCGACGCAATAGAGCCAAGAGCCTCAACAAGATCGATCGGTCAGGCAGAGGCTCAGAGTATGCGGCATTACTTACGTCGCCAGCCATCTTTACCAGTCAGTCACCTTTGCTCGAGTCGCAGCTGATGCTGCGGACTGCAGTGCAGTGCAGTGTGCACTTCGTGGGATTCGCAGGGAGCACCGCCCCTGTTGCTCTATTTCCATATCCCTCCTCCTTGAGATAAATGCTGCGTCTCCTTCACATAATTGGCTGATGCCCACGTTCACAACCTTCAGTGGCCGACTGTGGGCGGAGAGTACATCGTTCAGGACAGATGGTGCGCACAAGTGCATTGGCATTGCTACCGTGGCAGCCATTCAAAGGTCTCGTCAGTCTGACAAGCAAACAAGGCCACGAATCAAAATGTCATCTTGTAGCACAAAACCCTGTCGATATCGACAGAAGTGCCTCATTTGACACAGCAATACTGAGTCCTTGGGGGCCGAGAACCTCGTGGGCGGAGACGATGCACACGGACATTTGGACGAATAATGAGAGTTGGCTGCATTTTGACGAAGTTGAAGACGGACGCTTCGACAAAATGGGTCAGGTGATTCGACGTACATGAGAAGTAACTGCCTTTGTTGGAAATGATAGTATTATTGCAGTACTTCCCTCAATGCATCACGAGAGCATAGTGATCCGCCGACAGTTGTGTACTTGGTTAAATTTTCGTTGCTGTCAATGCTTCATGCTCACTGAATCATACTTGCTGAGCTGGCGCCCGTTTCTAGGCGGTCAATGAAGTAGTAGGCTCACGGTCTCTCAACTACTGCAGAAGAACAGTATCTAGTAAATTTTAGCTTGCTTGTCAGATGATGCTTTTGTTGAAAACTCGTCCTCAGTACCAACTCTGCCTGTCTAGGTGAACAACGGCGGTTTGTCCCAAAATAGAACAGCCCAGGGCACCTAGGGCAGATGATGGGACTTTGGAATTGTGTGATTAGCGGAGTACGTACCTGCTAGCATATTAAAGGGACTCCGCGATGCTACGGACCTCGGCTCACCGTATTAGTAGTTAAAGAGCGACGTCTTTTGTCTTTTGTCTTTTGACCAACTTTGAATCAAGAAAATAAGCCGCAATGACCACTGGGCTTTGTTGGAACGAGTCATTGAAGCTTCCCAAGTCATTCAGGAGATTCGGTGTGAAAGGAGGAGGGGAATCAGAGTCCATCCATTCGATAATGAGGTGAGTGTCGAATAAGGTAAATAATTTGCAGCATCAACGATCACCCCAGATCGCGTCAGCATTGACCATCCCCCCACTGCTAATAATGCTTGTCTGTTGTCGGACATTCTTAGCCTTTGTGCTAAATCATGAAGTTTGACCTCCCAAATACCGCATTGATGTTCGACAGCTAGGTCCAAAGGAGCTTGCTGTCGTAAGTGGCCAGTCGTTCATCTCCTGAGAGCTGCATCAGGCTGCCAAGAATCGTTAGGCATTCGCATTCTGTGTGGCTCAAGGGTCCTGCAACATTAGCTGCATGCGTAGTGCGCCGGTGCTTCAGAGGCGCCACCATCTAGACCAGAGTTGTGCTCGACCTCGTGGTCACTGATCTTTGGCTTTGATCGGTCGCCGCCGCTGCCGTCATATCCATCGGTGTTAGATCTAATTTTGTATACTTTTTACTATGTAGAACAGACTTATTGGCAATAGAACAAGGGCGTCTTCTAGCTTTGTTAGGTAGGGTGTGATTCTGTCTTTGTGCCTGCCTCTGACTGCTTCTTGTACATAGTTGTATAGGGTCGTATCGTTGTCAACAAGCGTAAGGGTCCAAAAACTCTATCGTGGCAGTTCGGTTGGAAATTTGTTGTTCCTGCGCAAGCGAAAAGAAGGGTCGAGTTCGGCCCAGCATGTCCGTCGACCCAGGCCGGGGGTGTGATGGTGACCCCTTGCCATGATCTTCTTCGTTCTCAGTAAGGATTTCCCATCGTTCAGAATAACAACGAAGATCTCTGCAACGGATGCAACATGGTAAACGGGCGAGACGGGAAGGGTTGCGGCGTCCGGCAAAGCACGCGGGGGCGGGAACGGATGGAGGCGTCCGATGCTTTGATGGCTTGGAGATTAGCCAGGTTCCTCGTTTGCCGCGCCTGTCAGGATGAGTTGTCCATCACCATCTGAACCTAAAAGGGCGGGACGCCATCCGTGTAAGCCCAATGTTGATTGAGATGGCAGTCTCATTACCCCGGATTTTCCAGCTCACCGGGGAAAAGACTGCCAGGGCCAGGTGTTTGCCGCTTTTGGGATCCTGCTTGATGCTGCAGGGACTCAAGAGGCTTGAGTTTCAATGCTCAGATTGATTGAGGGTGCGCGATTGATAACATTGACCTGATTCTAGAACTTGTAGAGTTGGATTTTGGGTGGCGTTGGATGAGGGTCCACGTTAATTCACGTTAGAATGGAGAGTCACCTGCTTGGAGCGGGGGTGTGGACATTTGTGCACAGTTGAGGATAGATAGGACACGGTCTGCGCACTGGTTTTAACAGAGTCAAATATCGATTATTTCACAGTATGAACTACCCGGCATTCAGACCCCGGCGCTGTTCATCTCCCCCTGCCACTGTCCCATGGGCTATCCCCCCGCCCAAAATCTCTCCGCGAAGCTAGCACAAGACAGCCAGACAGCCCAAATATTTTTTTTCTTCAGGGCGCGCTCGTTCGGCCTGATCCATCCTGCCATCCCCATCGTCGAGTCAACTGCAACGCCCGTAACCCCGCAAGCTAACAAGAGGTGACTTGTCCAGACTCGGGAAAGTGTCCCGGTATGAGCCAGGGATGTTATGGATGCTAAAAGATCACGATGGTGGGTGTGCAGTGACAGGACTGGCCCAAAGCAGAGGCAAGACCAGGTCCTTCTGCTGGTGTGCTTCTCTTGGAACCGAACCATGACGCCCCGAGGACGCGCGAGGCATCAATTTTGATCCCTTCCATTTCTTCCTTTTCCCCTTCTTCCTCCCGCCATTTTAATTTGACCTTTTTTTTGACTTTGTTCATGTCAAATCGTTGACCGCATCGTCGTCACCTACAACGTTTCGCCTTGACACTATCGTGACCTCCACTGACTGCTTATATCACCACCACCACCCGCCTCCGCACCTTCATCCAATCTCTCCCCAGATCCTCGGCTTCTTGCGGACTTTATTTCCCCTCTTCTTCCCCCACACCGACGCAGATCTACTATTCAACAATCAGCCACTTTTGCTTTGCTTTTGCTTAGAGTCAACGGCTATACCTTGAGTTGGAATTGAAGCACCGTTGCCATCTTTGAGTTACTCTCAAAGCTAGTTCAACACCGCTTCCAGTAGATGGAAACAGCCTGATTATTATTGTGATCCTTTGATCATTTATATTCGCCACACAAGCTTCAACAATGTTGCTGTACACTAGACTCGCACCTCCCAAGGTTCCCAAGAAGCGCTCGCGCGCAGGTATGTCAATTCATGCTGGAATTCTTCTGTTACACAGCATTCCCTAGCTCCGAGGTGAATTTGGCTGACTTGGACGCGCTTTGTTGTTGTACAGGATGTAGTTACTGGTAAGTGCATGACATTCCTCTAATCCAAATTCAACTGACTAACACCACTCTCTACAGCAAAGAAAAGGTACCAAGCTCACACAACACATGCAGCTGGTCTAATACTGACCTCTCTGTCATAGAAGAAGAAATGCGATGAAATCCGACCAGCCTGTGCGCGATGCCAAGAACGCGGCCAGGAGTGCGTTTACGAACCTGTCCGACCTCGCCAGAGACGCAAGCGCGAGTCTACCGTCCCCTGCTCGCCATTCGACACCAATTCGTCTTCAGGCTCGGACAGGGCTACTCGGACTTTGGATGGCCATGTGCTTTCGGAATGGAACGATGATGCGCATGATAAATCAGCTGACGAAGACTCGCTCGATGAAGCTCCTGCCACGAAGCAGCCCCCGACACTCGACACTCCCCTCGTCAACCGACCTGCCAGCAAGGCCACTGATGGCCTTTCAGATTGGATTCCTGCAGACCTGCCTGTGGTCTCTCCTATTGACTCTGTCGAATTCCAATTGCCTGTTTTCGATGAACCCAAATACGTCGTTCAACATCTTGAAAATGAAGACGACGACGTTGAAGAGATAGTCCGCCGGGAGCCCATCAGCATCAGTATTCCTACGACGACTTATGCTAGCACCTATGCGGGCGCATACGCAATGCCTAGCCCTTCTTTGGCTATGATTGCGCCCGTACCGACACCATCCCCACGGCTCGAGTTTTGCTCTCCAGTTTTCTCAGAGTTTTCTGATCGGACCAACCGCCGCGCTCTGGTCGATCATTTCTGCAATGTTCTGTCGCATCTCATTGTCTTCCGCGAAGAGCGCGGTAATCCCTTTCAGCAGCTTGTCCTGCCCATGTGCCAGGAGAGCCCGGCTGTTACCAATGCTGTCTTTGCCCTGGCAAGCGCTCACCTCGAATATCGTGGTGTATCCAACGATGAGAAAAGCGTGTATTTCCACAACAAGGCCATTCAAGGTCTTGCGCGCTTGATTCAGAAGGGGGCGGGCGCGAACCGAAACGAACTTTTGGCTGCCATCATGCTTCTTGTCTACTATGAGGTGGTGAGTTTTGACAGGTCAATCTATGCTTGTATTCTTTTACTGACAAACCTGTAGCTAGTTCAGAAGGGCCGATCCAACATTGTTGATGGGCATCTCAAAGGCGCCATGACTATCATGAGCAACAACGAAGCTGCCACTGATCCTACTGGCATCTTTTTGGAGCGGGTAAGTTCATTTGAACCAGCTGGTATGGATAAGTCACTTACTGTTTATAGGCATTCCGCTTTTATGATGTGATTGCAGCACTTTCATTTGGTACTGCTCCTCTTTCTAGCGCCCCAGGTACCAACTACCTCACACCATTCCCTCCCCTGGATTCATGTGGTGCCACATCTCCTCTCAATAGTGTCGATACTCTGCTCGGAATGGCCACCTCTCTGTGGCCGATCATCCATCGACTCTCGAATCTCCTGGCTCTCAAAGATCAACTCGACACTGCTGTCGCAAATGATGAGGTTTCCAAGGTTGCTGTCCTCAGGACGGAATTCGAGACCTCGGCATCGGCAATTGAGACGGCGTTGGAGGACTGGCACCCACAACTTCCCGAAAATTCGATCTTGAACCAGAACCCCGAAGATCTGACATCGGAGCAATCGACTGAAAGGAGTCGGCTTCAGAGTATCCTTAGCAATGCCTTATCCTACCGCCATTCCGCGTTTGTCTATCTTTACCGCACCATTTACAGCTACCCACGCCGACACCCACTCGTGCAGCGCCATGCACATATCAGCCTTACACACTGTGTCGGCACCGTGAGCAATACTGGTCCTATGAGTGCTCTTCTCTGGCCACTATTTGTTGCGGCTTGTGAGGCTACTTCCCTCTCCGATCGTGAGCTCGCGCGACAGTCATTCATAGCTATTAACCGCCGGCAAGGTATGACAAATATCGACCGCGCATGGACCATTGTACAAGAAGTGTGGCGACGGGCGGACAAGTCAGAGATGCTACAGCAACAAGAGGAAGCAATGATGATGGGTATCAGAAGCGGTGGAGATCTCTGGAGAAGAGTGAGTGCGGATATGGGCGTGACTATTGTTTTTGGATAAACAGGGGAAAACATGGACAAGTTCGAATGATGACGGCAGCGGCGGATTGGTGATACCCGTTCAGCAAATACACACAGCTGGATACTTTTTGGAGTTGAAAAGGAATGGGAAGCGAAGCGATATATACATGCATTACTGGGGAGGGCTGCGAGCACTACTCGGTACCTGGCGTTGAATTGAGGTTGGCACTCTGCAAACTGCTTATGTTGATAGTTATCTGATTGAATAGTCTATGTATATATGAACGAGATGAACTGATTCAATTCACATTTAATTTTGTTCCTTTATGTGGATACATATTCACGATGGTTTGGTTCCATCACATCGAAACATGACAGTACAGTATCAGAGTACCCACGCAATGGCAATGCCTGTTTAGTGGATCTCGATGTCATTCGCCACTGATATTCATGGGATTCAGAGGTCCATGATGATGCGGCAGGCGGTGCATGATGATCTGCGTGGGTGCTGATGTTGCATGTTGTTGATGAACCGGGGCCCTGCCAGTTGAGGTGTTACGATTCCATCACGAGTATTGATTGGGAAGGATAGCTGGTACATAGTATATCTAGAAACTTCAGTTAAGATGTTAAGAAAATAATCAATAGAGTTTTGTCAAATACCGAATTGTATGGGTGTAAGCCTGTAAGGTAGTTGTCTCACATATGCCCTTCCCCGCATTTCTGGGATATGGAAATGGAAAGCCAATTTCTCCGCCATGGCTGCATGTTTCGTCCAGTGCTGAGTTTAACCAATTATCTGGCTTGGCTTCCATTGGCTTTGCTTGGCTTTCTGTCCGGCTTTCTCGGGGGTGGCAGTTGCATCATGGGATTGACAACTGTCTAGCGTCGTGGGGTATCATTGATGAAACAGATGCTAATGGATTTGGTCATTTTGCATAAAGAGATTGATTAGAACAGTTAACCTAAGTTAACTACTCGATTTATATTTCTCAGATCAGGATAGTATCTAGGGTTATGCTAGGAACAGCAATCGGATAGGAGTAAGGTGTGCGTTAACTCGCAGATATACGAATAAGAACCCCATGTTGGACCTAGCATCTAGGCAATCCGTGATTTTGCATGCATGTGTGTAATACAGCATGCAAAGCTGCAAGGCATCGTGTTTATCCAACTCAATTGATCACTTGACGTCCTCTTTCAAAGAGGGGGCAGAATAAGGTAGGGCGTCGAGCGGGCCGTTACGTTGGCTTTAAGGTTAGGGGCAACGACTAAGAAAGGGGAAGGAGAGGGAATAGAGAGAAGAGTTGGTGGAGGAGGATTGGATGAGATGGATCCGCGAGAGAAAGGGCTGCTATTATAGAGGGGAGAGATCAAGGCTAAATATTGCCACTCACTGTTGCTATTCTCCTCTTTAGTCCTGCCCTGTTTTGACGCTGTTGGTTGTAGCATTACGTTGATTGATAGTTAGTTTCTTGCTTGCCCTAGGCTGACGTTTCAACGCTTTCTACTCTTGCAACTTTATCACGAGAATATCGGTTGTTGTTTTTGTTGATAGTATCCTACTCTCTATAGCTAAAAAGGAGAGACAAACAGGTATGGATGTCATTTATTAGGTACTGACGTCTTTGGTCATTTGAGCTCAGCAGTTCTTCCTCTCCACATACAACATTTACCCCACTGCCTAAACACCATCCATCCCCGTCCCCAGACTTCGAGTCCTCCACTTTCGCATTCATTTCTTCTTGGCCAAATCGTGCAGTATAACCAACATCTCTTAACTTGATCAGTTCATCTCGTCTGTTAATTCTGCAATTGCTATACCCATTCAATCTCTTCTCTCTCCATCTTTGCAACAGTCGCCGACCCTTTTCCAGCTCCTCATCTGCTCTATTCAACCACCTGCTCTCGAATCTACTTGTCACAGATACACCCTGTCTCATCGCCTGTCGGCTTCATGTTCCTGATTGTTTATACACCATCAACCCCGAACATGCTGCTGGGCCATTATTGCGCCCTCGTCTACCTTTAGCGCCTTTGTCGAATCGATACTGTACCTAGCAAGACCAACATTTTTGACTCTTTTCCCTAGAGCCCAGATTAAACCTCCGTCGTCGCAATCTCTCTCCTGTCGCATCCCTTGCAGTTCTCCTGAGGTACTGTAGCATTGCCTCGCCACCCGTTTCATTGTCGCCCAACAGCCACGGCCCGAACCCCGCTGGTCAGCTTGTCACTCGTCATTACACTCAAGTCTTGCGCCGGCAGTCGACATCCACTTCCACGTCCGATTGCGCACCCACCTCAGACTTGCAGAAGAAGCATCACCATGTTCTAGTCATGAGCAGCTTGACAAACACATCGGACCCGGTTCCGCCGCCACCGCGTCCGATTCGCTTCGTACACAATCAGGGACAACCACCTTCTAAGCGGCGTCGCATTAATGCTGCGTAAGTGCTTCTCCAGTTCACTTTGTGTTTGTCTCTAGCTGGTTTGCCATTGTACAATGTGATCAGTTCCAGTTGCATCTTGCACATTTGTCTTGCAAGTTGCTATCTGTTGCTAACTCCTTTGCGGTTCAGGTGTTTGACCTGCCGAAAACGAAAGACACGATGCGCTGGCGAACGACCCCTTTGCTCTACCTGTACCAAGAACGGCCACCAATGTCTAGGATACCCCGAAGACATAAAGAGGGAGGATGGCGAGAAGGCAACGCCCTCGGACAGGTCTGGACCTGAACGGGACGAACACGAATCTCACAACTATCACGATGAGGACCTCAAGAACGACAAGAACGGTTTGCGAGCCCACCCTACCCCCGACCTACCTACTCCTCGGTCAGCATTGGAAGCAACAATGCCGCTCGCGAATATGGTTGATCCAAAGTCCGACAAAAGCGAGCATTCGCATGTCCATTCACACAATGGCTATCATCCGCCTGCGCAAAACACGCCCTCACCAACTGCTGTCCGCCGATCTGAGAGCAATCGCGTTCCCTATTTTCGTTACTTTGGCCCGACCGCCATTGTTCCCGGCTTTAAACAAATGGTTGTTTCTGTGCGTGACCGCCGGCGCTCTACTGCCGGCTCAATGGCTGGAACGTCTCCTATATCAACTCATAGCGGCGCACCAGGAAGCAGTTCAGCTGCCGATAGTGAGGTGGTTGGCGAGGAATTGCCTACCTACGACCCCAACGACCCTGCTCCTGTGCACCCGTTAATCATTAGTCTCATCAACACTTTCTTTGTACAAATGGGTTCTAGTTATCCATTCCTTCGGCAAGCTAAGTTTTTGCGTATGGTGAAGGAAAAGAGAGTTGAGCCTATACTTGTCGACTCGGTATGCGCTTTGGCCGCAAGATTCTCCGATTCGCCAGCCCTCACAAATGGAAACGATAAAATGCCTAGGATGGAACGCGGCGCAGTGTTTGCGCAAAGAGCTAGGCAGGCTACTGTAGACACATTCCCATGTCCAACTGTCGGTGCTGTACAAGCTCTTCTTCTCATGGGATATGAGGGCTTTGGTGCAAGTCAGGACAGTGCTCTATGGATGTATCTCGGTCTTGCTATCCGGATGGCAGTCGACTTGGGCTTGCAAAAAGAGGTTGGAGTTCAGTATCATGGCGAGAAGGATGCGTTATATGCTCAAAACTGGGGGCGACAGCCTGTTGATGAGGGAAGTTCTGAGTCAAAGGCGGGGGGATCAAGTCCATTAAATCCCCAGGAGCAAAAGGAGGTCGTTCAAGAACGGATGGACACATTCTGGGCTGTCTTTGTCCTAGACCGTGTCATTTCATCAGGGACAGGTCGTCCTGTAACATTTCGCGATGACGACTTGGAACTCCCAATTCCGGAGCCTTTTATTGATCCAGCGACTAACTGGCCATCGCCTTACCCTATCTTCCTCCAGATTATCCACCTCTATGGGCGTGTCTGCGACGTGCTTAATAAGGTTCGCAATGCCAAAGATCTCACAAAAGCTACCTGGGACAAGCTTGGCGAGATGGAACACGAGCTGACAAGGCTCTACAAAGGCTGGGACTGGCGTTTGCAGTTCAACGTGAGTAACTTCAAGGCCTATCTGGGAGCAGGCCAGGGTACCACGTTTATTCTGTTGCACTTTTGGTTCCACGCCCTCTTCATTATTCTTCATCAACCGACTCTTCTTACACCCTTTGCCGAACTTCGCAGTGAATTGCAGCTTCTACCCGACAGCAGGGAGCTTAGCATGAGCAGTGCCAAGACAATTTGTGATATATTGTCTTTTGCAGACCTGATCGATCCCAAGAGTTTCATCGGAAATCCTTTCACCTGCCAACCGATTTACATCGCCGCTTGCGCCTTTATTATGGAGTCAAGTGCCAACGCCTCGAGTTCACCGTCAAGAGCGAACTCACCCCCGGGCACCCAGCATTTAGAGGCTCCACCAGGGGGCAACAGGTCTCGGGAAGCAAAATCATCGAGGCACTCTCTCCTAGCTTCGGCGGCGAATCAGAACTACCAAAAGTGTTTCAATTCACTGCAACAAATTCAGATGTATTGGGGTGGTGCAACATATATCATTACTGCCTTGGACCAGAGGGCGAAGGGTATCTGGGACTGTGAGACTTACACTGCTGAGGAATACGAAAGCACAAAACTACCTCGCAAAAGCACTAATAGAGCGTTGAACAGCCCGTTCCCTAAATTCGAGAACAAGGCTTCGCCAAGAATGTCTGGACCGCCTATAGCATGGACTCTGGCAGGAACAGCCAATTCGCCCAACTCAAGTCTAACACTCATGTATCAAAACCGCGACTCGGCCGGCCAAACTGGAATACAGCCTCCACAACCACCAAGAGCTCCTAGCACACCACCTGGTAACATGATCTTCGACCCTATCCGACAAAGTCTGCCCGACTCGACGAGCATGCTTGCTCCAGCTTATCCTCAACCCAATATTTCGGCTGTGAGACATTCATCTCGTCCGACCATGCCTCGTCGAACTTCAAATCTCTCGGCAGTAAGCGGCCAAACGCGGCCCACTGTCCAGTTTGATGGAGTGCCTGAGGATAGTGAAAGGAACGATTTTTATACTGGCACAGGTTTCACACCTACAAGCCAACCTGCAAATGGATACGACGCATACAGTGTTTCTCCTCCAACAGCAATAACAGAAAATGGAGTGAATCCAGCCACGACGCTCTCAGGAGCAAACGCCATGTATTTTGGTCAAAACAGCTTCCCATACACAATGCCCTGGGGTGCTTCTATGGGAAGCATGGATGGCATCACTTTTGATAGTCAGGACATTGATATTGCTGCTCTCGGCCTGCAGCAATCAGACATGATGGGTCCTTGGCTAGAGTATATACCCACGGATGTTCTGGGGCTGTTTGAGAATCAGCATCCACATATGGGTCAGGGCGGCCAGTGATTTATTCGTTTTGGTCCGGGTATTATAAATACGCATCACAGCATGAAGGCGCCCATTGGGATCTAGGGGTTTGGCGTTTGTGATAGGGGTAAATAGGGTTGCTACTCGTATGTATAAAGATATCCCGAGTTCGAGCTTGGCGCAGCGGGTGTATACAAATGCGGATATAATGCTTTCTAAGACACACGTCTCTTGTTTACTGGTGCGTGTATATTGGTTTGCCGCTCAGAAGCAATGAGCAATGCGTTGGTGAATTGAAGAAAGTGTGGAAGAAGCTCAGATACGTCAAGACTATGCAAAATTCAAAATAGCATTGGGCTTCATGTGGTTACAAATAAACCTACATCCCCAGACAAGTAGCAACAGATTGTGACAAGGTAGTCCTCTCACCCTAGACTCAACCAGTCGTACATTCAAAAACTATCTATACTATACAAAGGCAACATCTAGAGCTTCGCCTTGTCTTCCTTGAGCCACTGCTCATACCAAACCTTTCCAAACTCCTGCCTCTCGCCCTCCCGCTCCTGCGCCTCATCAAACCTCCTCGTATGCGCCTCCATAGTAGGACCCTTCATAAACTCGACCAAGCCCGCATACATCTCCATCTTTAGCACGCCATACACGCCCGACTTGCTCTTGTCAATGAGCTCCTTCTCCTCGATAAATCGGAGCAGATCTTCGAGTCCCTTTGGCGCAAGTCCATCGGCTATACCAGCTGCAACGGCGTCCTCGCCTGTGAAACGCTTGGCTTCAAGGACGAGGCTGCGATAGACAGGGTGTGAGAACTTGAAACGGAAGAGCGCGGACATGGCGGGCTTGAGGGGCGCGCCGAAGACGAGCTCGTTGAGGCAGAGGTAGCCGCGTGGGGAGGGCGCAAGGCGGTAGTCGTGGGATGTGGCGAGCATGAGGCCGCCTGCAAAGGTGTGTCCGTTCATGAGAGCCACCGTAGGCATGGGATATCTGCGTCATTTAGCATAAGGATACAACAATTATAGTGAGGACGTACGTCAAGAAGCGGTTCCAGACATCGTACAGCAAAGGCCAGAAGCCCTCTGTACCAAAGGCATGTTCAAGATCGAGACCATTGCTGTAAAACTTTGGTATTCCAGAGGTAGTAGCCACAACGCCGTGGGGATAGCCAAACTCGATAATGTCGAGAGCGTTGAGGATAGTCTTGAGGACGGGGGTTGTAAGACGGTTGTCCGGGGGTGATGTAAGAGTCAAGAGGTAGACTCTTGGTGAGGGCTCAGTGCATGTGAGGGTGCCGCCTGGATGGTTGCCGCATTGGGCGATGGGGAGAGCAAAGAGTGAAGAGGACATTTTGATAGTTGAGATAGATGAGTAGAGAGTGAGAGTGAGGATGAGAGTGAGAGTGAGAGTGAGAGTGAGAGTGAGAGTGAGAGAGGGTGGTATAAGAGAGACGTGGAGATGGAGTGTGGACTAAGTGAATACCTCGGCTCATGGATTTAGTAGGAGAGGTTGGTTGAGCTGGGGTAGATTTTGGGGGTGTCTTTAGGTATACTAGCTATCACATGATGGGTCGATTTTATTCAATATTTGATATGTAAATTATCCTTATTATAACGAATATGATATCCCTAACTCATACCATATTTTGGCTGATTGTTTCTCCCGTGGTCTGCCTGCATGTGAACGACGTCAATAAAATCTGGGGTAATGGAAATAAGGTAAGGTACCACAGTGCCTCGGGCATGATGAAGCAGCCCCACTTCTCATGACAGGTACGTACTCTAACAATATCAACCAATCATTGTATTCTATTCACATGCCCCACGATACCTAACTTCAACACCAACTTGCATCTTCAAGCTCCTTCTAAACCCCCACTAAAACAAACTGTCACTTGCTTCTTCACAACACCCAGAAGAGCGCAAACAACATGGCTTCAGACGCCAAAGATACAGAAAAAGGCTCAATCGTCTTTTTTCATCCTGATCTTGGCATTGGCGGCGCTGAGCGACTTGTCGTCGACGCTGCTGTCGGTCTTCAAGAGCGCGGCCATCGCGTTGTAATCTTTACAAATCACTGTGATCCTAAGCACTGCTTCGACGAATGCCGCGATGGTATTTAGCTCTCATACTCAGGTGAATACTTGTGAATACTAACCAACCTCACTTCTAGGAACCCTCGACGTCCGCGTTCGTGGCCACTGGCTCATCCCCATGTCCATCCTCTCCCGACTCACAATCCTCTGCGCCATCCTTCGTCACGTCCATCTCCTCGTCCACATTGCTCTAACAGGCGAACTCCACGCTCTCCGACCTCGCGCTTTCATCGTCGACCAACTCTCAGCCGGTCTACCCCTATTGCGCTACATCGCTCCGGCCGCACCGATCCTCTTCTACTGCCATTTCCCCGACCTTCTCCTCGCACAGGGTCGCGAATTTGCGCTGAAGCGCCTCTACCGTCGCCCGTTCGACTGGCTTGAAGAATGTACCATGGGTTTCGCGAGCGCTGTAGCGGTAAATTCGGGATTTACAAAGGGCGTAGTCGAGAGGACGTGGCCGCAGCTCAAGAGGCGCACCGAGACAAAGGTGGTATATCCTTGTGTCGATACCGAAGCAAAAGAGAAGGAGGAAGTTAGCGATACTCCATTCAAAGGGGAGAAGATCATTTTGAGTATCAACCGCTTCGAAAGGAAGAAGGATATTGGTCTTGCGATCAAGGCCTTTGCTGCTATTCCTGAAGCTGAGCGCAAAGGTTGCCGACTCATCCTCGCAGGTATTTACGACCCTCAGAAGTCCATCATTCCCATGACACTAAATCACTGCTAGGCGGTTACGATCCTCGCGTCTCCGAAAACGTTCAATACCACTCCGAGCTCGAAGCCCTCGCCTCCTCTCACTCTCTCGACCACCTCACCGCAAAGAATCTCATAACCGCCCTATCCGCACCCGCCAATGTCCCCGTTCTCTTCCTCCTCTCCATTCCAAACTCCCTCAAGGCCGCACTCCTCCGCTCCGCGCGTATCCTGCTCTACACGCCCGCCAACGAGCATTTCGGCATCGTGCCTCTCGAAGCCATGCTCGCCCGTACGCCCGTGGTAGCCGCCGACTCAGGTGGTCCTGTCGAGACTATCGTCAATGGAGAAACGGGGTGGTTGCGATCGCCAGAGGATGTAAATGCTTGGGCAGAAGTTGTTCGCAATGCGTTGAAGCTGAGCGATGCTGAGGTGCAGACCATGGGCGACAAGGGCGCTGCGAGGGTAAAGGACTTGTTTGGAAGAGAGCAGATGGCCAAGCGACTTGACGAGATCGTGGACGATATTGTTGCTAGAAAACCCCCCGTGTCCGCTACACGGACTGTCATCAACGCAGCCGCGGCCTTGCTCGTGTGTGTTTTGGGGCTGGTGGCTTCGGCGATGCTAGCCCGTAGAGGAACGCAGACTGAATCGCCAGAAGTCGCAGCTTGAAGGGTGGCACGTAGGTTGTAGAGCATAAATTCGGTATAATCAAGACATCATAGACAAACAGGCGTGCACATGTTGCTGATAATAAATGTTATAGCCAACGTTAAACCGTCAGACATTTGATACGTAGCACACACTCAGCAATCTTTAAGGTCCAAAATTTGACAGATTCAATTCGCTGTCGGTTATCATTGTCTTATGCTCAGCATTCGACAACTACCTATCCAGTCAAGATTTGAAGAATAAAAAAAGCGACAGAGTTCCTCCCTATCTATGCTAATGCACCTAAGCTCCCTCAAGATAGCCACCATGTATAACCCAGCAGTGAAATGCAAGGATTCATTCTTTGTCCTCCTGCTTCGATATATAAAACAATGTGTCCATATACATAGGACTGACTTCCAGCGACAGGAGGCCAGCCTTCATTCAACATATCTTCATCCCATACTCATCTCCTTCATGAACCATCATTATACTCATTCCTCATCCATCATCTTCAAACCCGTCCACAGACTACTGCCCCGTGTCCCAATGTTAACAATATGGGTAAAATATGTAAAAGCAAGTGAACCACCCATGATATGCCGGAAATAGCAATGCAGTGAAATCCCTCTTTGGGATAGCAACAATGGTCTAGTAACGTAAAGAGAAAAAAACACCGTATGTAATCCCAGGCCTCGTATATATACAAGACGGCCCAATGCTGCCAAAATGTTTCTCCAGACGAGCAACTTCAGATGTAATTCAACCCATAAAAAATAAGACTCGATGCTTATCTCGCATCTGACAAAGTATGTGATAAGAAGAATAAATAGGGAAATCTTGCCAGAGCGGGGAAGGGTATCATGTTTCATATGGCGACGTCCCCTCGTCA
Organism: Fusarium buharicum; assembly: GCA_014822075.1. NCBI lineage: Eukaryota > Fungi > Ascomycota > Sordariomycetes > Hypocreales > Nectriaceae > Fusarium > Fusarium buharicum. The sequence goes on from JAATHB010000015.1 coordinate 89,593, forward strand.
CCATATGCAGAGGTCGGTACCTTTTTGGCGGTCTCGGTGCTTGCAATGCTGATGTTGGTATCACGCCTTCGGGGATTGAATGCTGCAGGTCGTGATGTAGGTTGCGTTGGCTTCTTCTTGGTCTTTGCCATGAGCAGTATACCGTCATCGCTGCCATCGTCGTCAAAGTCATCTTCGACAGGTCGCGCGACAGGAGTGCTTGTTACTGAATCACGCGCACCCCCTTCCAGGTGGACGGCAAGGGATCCGCTATCCATGGCAGGAGGATTGCCAAAAACTTGATCGATAGGGAAGCCAGCAGCAGATTCTTTGTCAAAGGCGGGTGGCGTAAGACTATCGGTAGTCTCGAGAAGGTTGGGGTGAGCGCTCACAATGCCTGGTTTGCAGAGGAGCTCAGCTTCCATGTCAGCTGACACGGAGCTGGCACCGCTGAGGAGAGCTGGTAAGGAGGGATCAGACCGGAATGCCATCATTCGCTCCGACGTGCTACCAGTAGAGGGGTGCGCTGAAACGGGGCTTGTAACCTCGCTCGGGCTAGTCGAGGGTGTACCCAAGGCTTCCATAGATTCAATACTTGACGACTTGGTAGTGGGCATTGTATCCGCGCGAGGAAGAAGATCATCCCGGGTCCACTCCTCCTGTATAGGTGAGGGCGGGCAGGAGAAGCTGATGGGCTCGGCCTTGGGCCGGTCAATTCTTCGCATGTAGAGCTCTTCCGAGTAACGTGAAGGTGATGTTCTGGTAATGGGGGCGCTATCCATCCTTTGAATGGGTCGAGGTCTTGTCTTGTAGGAGTGTGTTTCGCCATGATTCGAGTCTGAATGGGTCCTGTTATGCTGAGAACCAGCAGCGGCGGCAGCAAGTGACGAGGAGAGTAGAGATGTTTCAAGACGTCTCTGCTGTGTGCCCTTGCCGAAGTCGACAGATTTAACAACAGACCGTCCATGGCGAGGGGGCGCTTGAACGCTGCCTGGGGCCACTGTGGTACTCACGCCCACCTTGGCTTCGGCACGCTTATCGGTGCTGGAAAAGAGACCACGATCGACCGACTTTGACCGGGAGCTGTCGTCCATCAAGTCCATATCACGAGTCTTGCGGGAAGCCTCAGCCTCGGAATCATGTTGCCAATCAGTTTGGCATGCGAAATTGGGGGTGGTGGGTGTAGTCTGCGAGATAGGCATGGAAGGGGTAAGTTGTAGAAAATGATGGCCTAGTTTTCCATGCCCCTGGCTGTGTGCATGACGGTGGAATGGCCACAGAGAGGCGGCCGAGTTGGACTTCTCAGGTTCACGGGTCGTCTCGCTTTCGCTGTGGGCGTGGGCATGTCCCCGTACAACACCAGTCTCGGGTAGAACGGTGGCTAAGGGGTCGTAGATAACGGATTCGGGCTGCGGGCTGACCGTTTGGCTGACCGAGAGAGGATGCTCTGGTGACGCAACAGCATCTCGCATCGCATTGGCAAAGTAGTCGTCAGCGCGAAGGCTCTTGCGTCGGCTATCACGGTCTCGTTGCTGAGGAGTTGGAGGGCCGTTGTTATACATGCTCATGCTGTCACCGGCGGAGCTAGCGGCACTACTGTTGGCTCGACGTCGCGTTTTGCTATCACTTCGTTCCACCAGGGGGTGTATTACCTTACCCACGGCCTTCTTGACCGCCGACCGTGCTCGCTCAAGGAACGTAAGGGGCACAACGGCAGACGACATCTCCCTCTCATCAACTTGGATTTTTCGGCCGGACGAGGGTCGAGCGGGGTCAGTATCATCGAGCCAGCCGATGGGATTTGCGATATCGTGGACCACCCAGGGGTGGCGTTTGATGTCTCGTAGTCGGATACGCTTTTCGGGGTTCTTGGTGAGCATTTGGCGCAAGAGATCAATGAGAAGGTTGTCGACTTCCTCATAGACCAGGTCGTTGTCGTCGCGGTAGGGATGCATATTCTGTCGCTTGTAAAGGGATGTGGCTGCTGGCGATGTTGAAGGGTGGACAGGCATTAAGCGGCGCTTGGGAATATACACCTCCTCCGTAGCAATCTTGCGGAACATTTGGAATTCGTCCTCGGCAAGGAATGGAATTCGAGCAAAGATCAAACAGTAAAGTGTTACACCAAGAGACCAAACATCTATCTGTTCAGAAACCTTGGGTTGTTCCTTGTCCAGCTCGGTATAGCACAACTCGGGAGCAAAAAAGGCAGGTGTGCCAACCGTCTTGGCGAGTTCAAGATCGTCGTCAAAGTCTTTGGCCTCGGATTCGGATACTGTGTCGTCGAATTCGCCATCACGAATAGGTCGACCAAAGTAGGAAACGCCAAAGTCAGAGATCTTGACACGATGATCTTTGCTCCACAAAAGATTCGCCGGCTTGATGTCACGATGAACAACACCTTGGTAATGCAGGTACTCTAGTCCCAGAACAGTATCCCTAAAGGTAGAGCGAGCTTGACCAAAAGTAAAGCATGGGACGTAGGAAAAGTCGTCGGAAAAGGGGTCATGCTGTTGAAGAGGATTGAAATCGACAGACGACATATGTGAGATAATCGAGTCGGCCATACTGGGAGAGCGACCACGGAAGCCTTCATCGACGTAAGGGCCGTACATGGTTCCATCTAAAGCAGTGCTTGAGGTGGGATTTGATCGAAGTGCGCCGGGAGTTTCCATATCATCCTCCCAATTAAGGAACTCGTCGGGATCTTCCACAGCGCGTGTTGACGAAATGATGGAGCGTGATCGTGAGTGCGTTCTTGATTCTTCGCGAGATGTCTGACGTGAGGTAGGTCGGGATGGTGGTCCGTCACTAATTGCGAAATCCTGCATCGATGATATGCGAGACTGGCTTCCTAGACTGCTGCTAGGCTCATCGGCTCCTCCGTTTTCGAAGCTCCAGTAGTTCATTTGGTAATTCTGTGCCATTTTGGCTCGCTTCATCTGCTTAACTGCTTGACGGTGCTCAAGTATCTGTTCGTAACGGTCCTCTTCGGGAGTCGGGAGCTCGCCTCGCATCTCGCGCTCGATGCGTCGTCGTTCGAACAGGCAGATATGAGGAAGGCCTTTCTTGCGCCATACAACTTCGCCGAGCTCGACATGTTCGAGAACCATGTAGATCTTTTTGAGTTCGGGATCGTCGATGACTTCGAGGAGAGCGACAACGTTGGGGTGACGGATCTTCTTCAGGATGGCGATTTCCTTCTTTGTCTTGTCTTGAGGAGACTTTGCTGTGACTTTTCCCAAACGCCGCTTCTTAGAAAAGCGTGGAATAATCTTGATGGCGACATTATCGCCTGTCTCGAGATTGCGGGCCAGCTTGACTTTGCCGTGCATACCACGGCCAATTTCTTCGATCACTTCATACTGGTTGATGAGTTTCCGACCCGTAGCGGTATCTGAATCAATGAGAGCCTTGTGTGTCCTGTGATTGACAAATGTGTTAGTGTCTGATAAGTGAAACAGCCCGTGCCAGGCTCCCTGGCCACTTCCCCCGCCATAAACGAGCAAAGTCCAAGGGGAGCGGGACAAGTGACAACGCAAAACTGGGAGACGATATTCCCACGACAATTGAAAGAGCTTACTCTCTAACTTTGTGCATCTGCAAAGGATGCAGTAGAGGACTTTGTGCATAATTCGGTGGCGTGTTGTTCTCGGAAACGGAAGTGACGAGGTTTTGTCGTGAACCCGAGGGGCTGAAGAGACCTGGAGAGGACATTGGAGTGCTGTTGGCCGTCCTCAAGGGCATAGAAGAAGAGGAGGGGAGATGCGTGTGCAGCGGCGGTGCCCCGCGAGTCGTCGTCGAGAGGGAGGTGGACGACTGCTGCTGCGACAGCGACTTGTGGTGATGGCGGTGGGCGTGGTGGTGGTGATGATGATGGGGTTGATGGTACTGTGAGGGATCCATGGCGGGCGAGATTGATATAGCGACCTTTGTCGCCTCGACATGCTGAAGGGGAGCGCAGAGGGCTCGCAAAGGCGGGCCTTGAAGTCACAACAGATGTGACAAGGAATCTATAGTGCCATTGTCGCGTATACAAAGCAGAGCAGCGAGGGTCGAGGCTGAGGATCGGATGGCGGGATGTCGAACGGGTATTGTAGAAGCAAAAGGACGAGGACGAGAAATTTGGTGAGAGAGAAAGTTGAGATGGTCAAATAGCCTAGACCAAAGAGTAGAGCGAGTGGAGCAGCGTAATGAGAGAGAACGAGTCTTGTATTTTCGGGGGGTGGGTATTTTTTAGCTGGTGTTGGACCTGGTTTGGCCTGGTTGGTGATGTATGGAGGTGGGTACATGGGCGAGCGAGTGGAGGGTCATCTCCAAGTCCCAATGGGAAGCACAGTGTCCGTCGGTTTTGTCCTCGAGCGTCTCTATGAGTGTGGCTCATTTTAGTGGCGACTGATAGAGCACTCTGCACTCCATCAGATGGTGACCACAAGGCAAAGTCTCTACCGTGCGAAAAAGATATTGTCTGTGCTCTAATCCATGGCGCCATGATTCCCCTTCCTCTGCCCTCTCATCAACCCGTCCCCATCTTCAAGAGACCGACACACAAGATGCCTTTTTCTAACCACACCACCACCCAAGATAGCAGAACTCTCACCCCTCCTTCTTATCCACTTGAGAGACAATCCATGGTCACCAAAACGCAGCAAGCACACACACACGCACACAATCTTGTCCGATTCCACTGGCTGGCTGAGGTTTCGTTGTCCCCAGCAGAAAATAATAGTTACAGTCAACACGACAAGCAGTAACCGGTATTGACAGCAGAAGTCGGGTTTGGTCAGAGTGCAGCCTAACATTATCAGGTACCAGCTATCATATGTTAGGTACCGCCCATCTATCCCGTTGCCGTCTCGAACTTTCAAGGCTAGCACTATCTGCACACCCCAGACCGCTGCCACTCTCACTCTTTCTGTGACAGCGATGTCTGCTGGTACGGAGTTCGACCGGCCGCACTCAGGGATCGGGCTTCCCTGCTGGTTCGTCCACCAGCTCCGTTCCCACACGTCGTTTGTTGCCGTCGCCGTCGCCGCCTCCGCTGGGTGGTGATCTGTTTCGCCAAAAAAGCATAGATGAGGTTATCTTGAAACCCATCTCATCATGCGATGCAATCTCTCAACATCAGGTCAGTGCTGGATGAAGCGAGGCTCCGGACGAGCTCAGCGAACAAGGGATCACAAAAGGGAACACAAGCACCGGGCAACTTGTGGCCTTGTCCGGCAAAGTCTTGGCAACGCTTGGGCTGGGAGAGCTTTTGGGCTTGACCATTTGCAGTGTGCTATGCAGTGCAGTGCTGCAGTACTGGAGTGACACGGTAGGAAGATTGGCGTTGGGTAAAAAAACCCGGTTTGTTCAAAATGATCCCTAGCGCATGATAGGTGACCAACATGCGGTATTAACCTCGGAGATGCTTGCTGCGGTTGAATCAAAAATTGATGGTGGTGATGCTCGCTACCTGAACATTCTCTCACGAATCAAGAAGTGATGGGTTGTTGAAGCCGTCGTCGATAGCTGACGCAATGGAGACAAGTCAGGGAACTCGAGCAGGCCAGTTAAGCGATTGCGGGTCATGGTGCGGGAGGTCGTAGAAGATGTGGGTTCAGGAGATACCTGATCTGACCGTATCGCTAGCCTATGATTCGTACTGTAAAGCTGTGCCTTTTTGTTGTTGTACTGCGGGCGTACGCCAACCCCGAGGAGATGAAAAGATGTTCCTCGGAATGAAGGAAAATATGCTAAGACCTATGATTATCAGACAGAATTGATCGTAAGGTTTTAACGTAACTTAGACTGAGCTTTACATAAACGTTTTTTGCACCCTGATTTAAGTCTTTATTTTTATATACCCTCTAGATGTTATGGATCCTGAACATACTAGGTACTGTATATGCACTGCCCTCAGACCGTACAAGAACATGTACTCTTTCTTTCAGTGGAGCAGCGTTTCGCTCGAGACGGGAACTTTAGTTTACGGTACCTTGCCAGGCCATGATGATGCACCGGTCGAACTATCAAAGCCTTGGAAGAATCCATGAGTCTCTGTATTATGGGTTTCCATTCGGTTCCTCGAGAGCATCAATCGGGAGAGCACTGTAGTATCGGCGTCACAGTACAAGATTTCGCTTCTCATCATGATTTAGCAGCTAAAAGGTCGGCTACGGTTGAATCCATGAAAGGATAAGATAACGCAGCGAGACCAATGGACGAATCAATGAGCAACCAAGTCAGTGAGCCAATAATAGTTCACCGTTTTCTCAACTCACCACATTCGTTCGCGTTGGGGTTTGGTTTGGTGGCTTGGCTAGGCCTTGTTGTCTTTTGCTGGACCCATTTCGCTGGGGTGTTCGGTATTCCCCTGTCGCAGCCCGATAAGATTGATTTGCTTTTATTCTTCTTTTCTTTTTTTGACCTTGGTACTGTAGCAGCTTGGAACGTCTTGGCTTTAGCCATGTCTTGCTTTATCACTTAGAACTAAAAGCCTCGTTTCAACGTCTTGCTACAACGGAACTTGTCCTTGCCCGCCGGCCATCTTTCTACGCCGCCGCCCTAGACGCCGCTGTCTGCGTCACAGTCTGCAGGGCCAAAGCCAATTGATTCAGGTCCCCTCTGCAAGGATACTCGAGGGGACTGTGTTTTTTCGCTCTCGCTTGCTCTGATCTGTATGTACAATTGCGTCTCTCTTGGCTTTTGCCATTCAGTGCATTGAAAACGGTTTGTGCTCGCGTGCTTCTGGCAGTAAAACACACTTAGCCTTTACGTGTAATGACCTCTATTATACCCTCGACTGAACCTATGTCTTGTAATTGTATCGTTTAGTATAAAACTCTGAAAAAGTCATGAATACTGTTTATGACATGTCAAAAGTTTCGGATACAGGTCGTGCATGATTGTGCTACGTAGTACTGCTCTTGAATGACATGTGGTTGCCAAGATCAACAGTTTGGAGTCTGGACGGAGATAGACCTCACTTTTTAGGGCGTATGCACAACGACGAACTAGCCAGTTCGTTGTGTCGATCAAAGTCGGCAATTCTTATATACATGCCCCTTTTATTTCCAACCGTCAGTCAGTCTCGAGTCTATGTTAGTTTGCCAGCTGTCTTGAATCACATGCATTATTGGAATGCATCCGGTTACATATGTATGCGGATAGTATTTTAGGAGTCGTATCTCCCATGTTGAACCAATAGCTTCATGTTTTGTTTCTACACTAGGTAGTTCTGCTGGCTACTTCAACTTATTGGTGAATGACTCGCCACGATGGCTTCTTCTCGAGTTTCACTCCCTCACAAACATGATGCTTGTTCTGTCATCACCCTGTCATTTTAGCGTCTTCATCATGACTGCGCTTTGCTGTACCGGTATTTATCTGCATGCAGCTGTACAAGGCCGGCGTCCGGTCCCCGCCGGTCTTTTCCTCCGCGTTCGTTTCTATGCACCCTGGCACATAGTCCGTCCGTACCTACGTAGTGGAAAGGAAAGTCAAGGTAGGTAGCTATAGTAACTAATCATCAACTCCGAATTAAGCTTTGTAGTTGTTATCGGAGTTTGGCATGGCCATATCTGATCCCTCATTGTTTTGAGGAAATGAAGATAGGTACCTACAGTAAGCAATGGAATTTCATTCAGGTGCTTTCCACGCCTATACCTTCCCCTGACTGCGTACCTGACTGTTCCCTGCACCTTCCCCCGCCACGCTACGGAAGTCTGCATCCACTTTTCATCTTCATCTCATATTTCTCCAAGTTCATCCTCCACGCCAGACCCCGAATATCAGGCACTGTCACGATACCGTCCAAAGCCCGAGCAAGGCGGCCTAGCTCGTTGGCTAGATCCCGAGCCCCGAGAATCCCATTCCTACACCCTACGACGATATCCTCATCCAATCCCGCTCCATCGTGACAATGAGCTAGCAATTTATTAATCACCGCCAGAGCCCGCGACGATAAACATCCATGCAATCAACACGAGAGAGACATTGGTCAAAGTTGGGCTGGGCTTGTCTGCAACAAGTGCCAGAACCAACTGAAACAACGATAACGCGCCGGCCTCATAGTGAAATGCTAATCCAGCTTCGGTGTGGCTATGGCAAATGCGTCTCTGTGTTCATCACCTTTCCAGCAAAAGCTGCATTTCTCTTGTCTCAAAACGCCATGCAAGAAGCAGGGGTTCTAACAGGCAATTCTTTAACGGATACTCGGCTGGAATTCTCAAGCCGCTTTTATCCTCGAGATACCTTCCCAATCAATCAGTGTGTGAACTCACGTCCACGTCCTCGAGACCGCGCAAATTGTACTACCCGGTAGCCTGAACACTCCCAAAGTTAAATATTAGCAGGTCTTTCCAACGCCCCTGTTATCAGACTACTCCCCCCTGGGTCAAAAAAGACATAGTTTTCGTTCAATGCTCGACTACCTATGCAACCACCTGTCGACAAATGCGGCCTCATTCGCAGCTAAATATGGCCTCATTCAAACACAGAACCCTTGAAGTCAAGCATTTATCGATTAGGCAGTTCTCCCCGCAAGCAGTAAACACAGACAGACAGCATGTTCCGAATGGAACGAGGCAAGGACCTGAAGTCCACCCCCTACAAAGCATGGAGTTTTGTGGCTCCGATCCTGAACACCACCTTTACAACCACCACGACAGGACGTCTGCCCAGCACCGGCCCGGCTCGGATCATGGACGGAGCACCGAGCGGGCCCGTTCCTTGGGGAAGACTCATGGATGGCTGACAGACCCCTGGCCGAGCTCCGTCAGACAGCTCAACAGGGAGTTGAGGCAGGGTATGGAAATAACTAGTCAACCTCCCTGTTCTTGGCTTTGGATATCACCGTTATCCACGTAGCCACGGAAGAACTAACGCTGTTGGCGGCGCCATCAACTCTGTCCCTGGCGCTTTCAAACACAGTTGCAAGCCTTTTGCGGGGCCTTTTATGCTGTGGCATGACTGCCGTTGCTCAGGTTCTCGTCGGGAACCTGTTGCTCACATTGGATGTCACGATCCTGTAAGATGATACCTATTGCAGGCGCCAGCTTGGGTCTCGATCTGAGGCGTTGCATTTCTTTACAAGGGTTAAACTCGAGGAGGTACCTATAGAGGAGCAGAGTCTGTGGTCACTGAGCCCCCATCTGGCATTCTATCACCTCTTGTTACAACTAACTTCGGGATATGCCATACTGCAGGTGGACAACCAAATTACATATTTCAAAGCTGATGATCGGCCTGACTTCAACACGGTTCATCGAGAAGATATTCCCGGAAATATGCTTAAACCCAAGAGCTTTGATTGCGGTAGCTCACAAGTCTCTAGTGCGGGATGGACTGTCGACAGTGGGGTGGTGTCCGCTTTGACGATAGCTTGATGGAGTCGTAGCCCGCACGGCTCATCCCTGTCTGTTGGCCGTGCGCTCGTCGTTCCGTCGACGTACATAGGTAACGTGCAACAGCAGGCCAGAATCCATGCGTTGTGTTACTTACAATTGCCCTTTTCAGAGCAAGCAGCAGGAGGATAGGCCATGATCAGTGCAATTGCCGAGAATAAATGCGAGGGGATTTGAAACGACCGGCACTCAACAGTAGTGGCGATGAGAGTTTTGAAAGTGTTGGGTTGTACCAAGCTTTTGTGTGTGCCGGCCGTTGTCTGATTGCTTATGGAAAAGGCGTTAGCCAAAGCTGACACCTGTTGGGACGGCGTAGAAGTAAAAGATTGACCTTATCAGATATGACAAAGTGAAATCTCCCCAATTGAAAATGTGCACATCACTTTGTGTTTCTGTGTTGAGGATAGGTGTGTAAGATTGTTCACAAAGCTACTGATACTGTGATTTTGCCAAATGGCCTGCCCAGACCAGTCATTCATTCTCTCCATCGAGATTCGTCCCATTCCAACCTCTTATGTCGAACAATGCAACGCTCCAATTTTGCTATCAAGATCATGACGAAAGGAATGTGAAGGCACCGTTGTACCGTCGCTTACGGCGGGACAGCCGTTTTCAGGGACGGTACCTGGGTAAGGTACCCCGAGATCAACGGCGCGGCTTATGATATCTGGCATTGTATCCGTATCTGGAAAGTTTCTGCATGTTGGAAGCTGTGGGCTTGGCTTGTCCTTGATGCGTATCATATCGTCCTAGCGTTAACCTCGAGGAAGTGCACAGCAAAAAAGCAGTGCTTTGGAAAGTCAGACGTAGGCAATATCTCTGCAGCGTGATGCGCCCATGCAATGCAGGCAGGGTCTACTTGTAGCTGGATCGTTGATTCGTCTGACGATTGCGAGCCAATTGTTCGATGACCATGTTCAGATCAGTCAACAGCCGCCACGTTGGATGCAGGAACTCGAAGCGCCATGGTGCAGCTGTGGATTGCACAGCACAGCAGACAGATCTCGAACGGGTGATGTGATACCAAAAGATTGGCGTGTGGCCACCGACTGATTGGTGGCTTTTGAACTCTTGCGTTGGAAAGAGACTGCGAATCTTTCTTAACCCATCTTGCATTGCCATCTTCTCGAGGCCAGCAACCATAACAGCTAAACAGGTAAGTAGTAGACATGATGTCCTCCGTTGTTTCGGCTCTCTGATGGGACATGTTCCGCCTTGCCTCTTTCTGAGAGGACGCAGAATATGATTCGTCATATCTTCAGGCTCTAGCAGGGTCTGGACCTTTATCATTCAAAGAAGAAATAGTGTTCTGCTCTGCGCCATGTTGCTGACGCTTCTGTTGCAACAACCCCTGACAGAGATGCGTCGAGATGGTGCTCTCAAGAGTGCACTGTGAAGGACTTCATCTCGATGTACATACTCTTGCAGATGCTACAGTACATAGTTACCCCTGCAAGCAGGCCAGGTTGATTTTGATGACCGAACCTAACTACCCCTCCCCCAGGAACTGGAGCTGCAAATAGATCTTCAGATCCAGCAGCACACGGCAACCAAAGATACAAGATTGCACTAATTCTCCGGAGAGGCTTCTCCATAAGTTAAGCGCCAAATCTTAGGCTCCACGCCGTCTCTCAAAGCAGAAAGATCAATTTATGCCATTGGCTGAAGGATGATGGTCACTGCCGATGATGCTTATATTGGGCTGAGCATTTTGAGAATGGTCTTGGCTGGCATCAAGGTTACCGGGATGTCCTCTAACATCGCGGGCCGCTGAGCTAACTGATGCAGACAGCTTTGTTTTGTCGCTGAAACTGTCCAGTTTTCTAGCGGTTCTGAGCTTCGATGGCTGGTTCACGCCATGATAGGAAGTATTCACTTGATGCTTTTCTGAGGTGAAGTCGCTCCGGGCAGATGTGAAGAATGCCACATTCCCATCGCACCCAAGAACAGGGTTTTGGCGAGAAAAAGCAAAAAAATGGTTTCACTATGTCCGAGCACCTCGCGTGGGAAAAGCCAAAACTTGGTATTTGCGGAGAGCAGCAACCCTGGCATCCATCAGGCTGTGCCGTACAGTACAGTACACTACCGACACTCCGCGACGTGAGACGGGGTTGAGCCCTTGACCCCGAGATCTGATAAGGAGAGACAATCAGTCATATTGCCATTGACTTACACGAGAAGACTGTTAACCGCCTCTGCCGATCAAGAGCCCTTGTCCTTCCCTTCAAGGCCAAACTTGAGCGCCTTCACAGCTTGTCCATGAAATGTAAGAGTGCGCGTTGTTTATTGGGCCCGTCCTGGCCTGGGGTACATACATAGGCTCATGCACGACATGCTCGCTTTTGTGGGCGATGCGATGGGAAATGGGGAACATGCATCCGCATCCTCCTCCCTTTGGTGGTGTGGGGAGCACAAGCTCTAGCACAAGCACAACCGCAAGTACCGCACCTCAAAGGCATGTCTCGGTCACCAACGTCAAGATGATGTCGTTTTGGCGTTGAAGGGTTATTAATCCATTACCTACCCTGGGCCAATTCAAGGGTTTTGGGAATGGTGGATGGTCCCATGAGGGTTGTGTTGATACGAATGCGGATGTTTGTCAGTCAAGGGTCGCAATCAATTAAATGGATGGTGAGACAGGCAAACAAACGAGCCTGCTGTAGAGCGAGCGGTCTGTGTGTTTTCCAAATAGAGACATTGTGGCTAACATATTGCAGTGCGATTGCTTACGTGACTTACACCCGCCAGGCCAGCGGATACTATTCTCATTCACGACTTGGCGCAGCCTCTTCAATATCCAATATCTGTACGGTCTCGGTTACGGCACTGCCTGTTGAGAATGCCCGGTAATCAATCAACGATGTCCGAATATCGCTGCCAAATACAGAGTCGCAACAACTGCCAGAGATCTTCAACGCATGTCTCGGAGGCTGCATTCCCGGACACTCCATCTCGACATATCTAAACCCTCCTTCTGTCTGCCGTCCCGTATGTACAGGTGTCATCCTTACTTTTGCAAATCCGGATATTGAACAATTCGAACGTTGCAACCCCATAAGCTTTCCAGGCCTTGTCTCTTCGCCCTCGCGCAATGCGTGATCTGATTCCAACATCTCCGCCAGATGTCTCACTGTCTTCACCACAAGAGCAGTTGTTGGCTTAGTACAGGAGCCACACGGGCCTTTATTGATGATATCCAGCCAGTCATGTTGAACGATCTGGACAGTGCGCCAGGTTTGGGAACAAGGCAGGATAAGCTTGTCACCTATCACGGCACGGGAGGCTGAAGGAGGTGGTGCTGAGCACAGACTGCACCGCGAGATGTGATGTGTGATGGACCCTTGGTCGGCTGACAAGCCATGTGATGTCGTTAGCTTCCCCCAACTCTCCCGGTGGGCGCCGAAATCCATTCCTTGACTCTGGCAATCAATCACAGCTGGACGAGGTCTGGCCGTGAAGGAGGCAAAGTGCAACGCGTCTTCTGTATCGGAACGCGACGCGTCCGAGGCTCAGCTAGCCTTGCTCCCTACTCTGCTCCGATACGAGTGAAGTGTGTGTCGAGGGATTCACACCCAAGACTGTGCCCACGTTCACATGCTAGACTAGGCAGTCACCGGATTTGTTAGGCCTGGCCTATTGAGTGAGACACAAAAACCAAGGAAAATCATGGAATGCTCGAGCATGAAGTGGTGTATGAAAGGAACGGTCAAGGCTGGTGATTGCGCGTGTTTGCCTCTCCGACCTCGTATGTATCATGTTGCAGCCTGTTCAAAAACGGCATTATTGCGGAGGCTTTGTAAAGGCGACTCCCAAGATGTCGTTCATCCATGGCCCGACCTTTTCCGCATCGTTGTCGGCCATGCCAGCCTGGGCAAGCTGTGCGCTCCAGCTGGATACATTGTAGATGGAAGATGACGCGAGAGCTGACATGTCGACTTCTGTTGTAGGAAATGATGCACCCTCGACTAAGAATTTGTCAACGACGCCGTGTCTGGCTTCGAAGCGAAGCTTGACCTGTGTTATTATGTTAGCTTATCTATTATATATCTCTGTGTAATAGGGATGATGCTTACGTCAAAGTCCAGCTGCGGCCGCTCGCGAGGATCTTGAGGATACGAAAAGGACGAGAAGGTGAATTTGGGCGTCTGGCCATAGATCCAGTCCCGCGACTGTAGTTCGTCACACCCCTTGCTGATACTGCCCATCTCGAGTACCTTGTCGCTGATCTCCTCCTGGACATGGAAGTCGCCGTACATGCGCGCAAACTGCTCCACAACGGCAGCCTCAAAGGCAGCGTTGTCGATGCCTACGTTTTGAACAGGGCTACGGACACTGTCGACACCGCGAGTCTTGATGAAAGGCTCGGCGGGTGAGCGTAGCATGCCCGAAATGTTTTTTAGGTTCGGACTACGAACAAGACAGGTTCCATGGTGGAGAGACCGCAGACGAGTGAGCTTGTAAGCAGAACCTGAGATCTTGTAGGTTCCGATGGGGTCGTCGGCGACATCCATGACAATGTCATGGCGCTCATTGACACGAGTGTTTGGCTTGCCTAGGGAGGCGAGCGCTCGCACAACCATCTCGGCATGCTTATTACGGTCGAAAGCAGCAGGCGGACAGATGACGCTAAAGTTGACGTTCCCTTCATCGTGAAAGACAGCACCGCCTCCGGAGCGACGGCGGACGAGCTGCACCGGACCGGCAGTCCAGCCTGCACTTGCAGGGCTGTCACGAAGCTGGGCGAGCCGCCTGAGGTTGACTTCCATCCATGGGTTCTGGTTGCGGCCAAAGACAATGCAAGGGTCGTTGGTATAAAGGAAGAGGATGGTTGAGTCAGGAGGAGTCTTTTGGAGGAGATGGTGCTCGACTGAGAGGTTGATGAAGGGGTCTCTAGACTTTGAGGTATAGACCTGGATCTTGTTTGACAAGTGAGATGCAGCGTCTGTGAATTGACGTCTTGAGATGGCTGATGGTAAGTTCCTGAATGTTGAGCATCGAAGGGGACGATTGAGGAGCATCATAACGATGATGGATGAGCCAATGGCTAGCTACTGAGTGAATATAGTATTAACAATTAGGAATTAGTAAGAAGAACCAAGAGAATGAGTGATTAGAGCCAGAACCTCGATGATATTCAAGGTTACGGATGAGTCGTAGTTGAAGCTACCTATCCAATGAGCAAATAAGGTGAAAAGAATTAGACGTTGTCAGCCTTGCAGACGGAAAACCCCCAACTAGGACCCCACCCCCGAAAAAAAAGCGCTGAAACCCAGGGCCCGACAGCGCCTACGGGGCCAGGTTCAACGGACTGTAGCGGTCCGGATTGGCAACCTCCCGTCCAGTGAATGTGCTGTGCCTTGCAGATGGTGGAAAGTACCGAACCTGAAGAGCGTATGTAGGTGCCCTAGATGAAGGTTAAAATAGAGAAGAGGTTGATTGATAAGCTGATGACTGTTCGTGGTTTGTGCTCTTCCATGACGTTTTGTACCATACAAAGCGGCTGTTGAACAAGTACCGTGCTACAGTGGATACGCCCTGTAGCTACAGAGGAGGGGGCTGGAAGAGTGATTATCCAGAGTGTTGATGGATTTGGGTAGGACGTTTTGAGTCACAAACAACCGCCCGATGTCGCATTGATGAATATATATATCTATGATTATCTGATCATGTCTAAAACTCTTAGTCTATTGTATCTGAATTAATTAATCAATTGAGTCCAATTGCTTGATATTTCTATTTGACCAATTAGATCCTCAGCAAAACATCTGGCTACTTGCCCCTCCCCCGCCTCATCATACATATTCAAAAGACACAAGAAAGTAAAAATTGGGCCCGAGATCGGCTTCCACTACAATCCAATCCAATTGAGGGCAGCCAAACTACGGTAAACTCTCAACGGCCGCCATCTTTTCTTTCCCCCTCCAAAAACACCAAAAAGCGCCTCATCACCACTTTGTTACATACAACACCAATATCATTCATCATGTCCAGCTTTGGACAGTTCTTCCGGGTCACGACGTAGGTTCTAAACAGTCCCTCCTCACCCCCTCGATGTCATAGACAATAGAGAAAACTAATACAAAGTTTTCTCACAGCGCTGGCGAGTCTCATGGCAAATCCGTCTCGTGCATCATCGACAACTGTCCTCCCAACCTTGGCCTCACAGAGGCTGATATCCAGCCCCAGCTCAACCGTCGTCGACCCGGCCAGTCGGCCATCACGACACCTCGTAACGAAAAGGACCGCGTAACCATCCACTCTGGCACAGAGGACGGCGTCACTCTCGGAACACCTATCCTCCTCACCGTCCCCAACGAGGATCAGCGACCAAAGGACTACGGCAACCAGACCATCGATCTCTACCCCCGCCCCAGCCATGCCGACTGGACCTACCTCGAAAAGTACGGCGTCAAGGCCTCATCCGGCGGCGGTCGTAGCTCCGCTCGCGAGACAATTGCTCGTGTGGCTGCTGGTGCCGTAGCTGAGAAGTGGCTCAAGGAGGCCTACGGTATTGAGATCGTCGCCTTTGTCACATCCGTTGGAAACATTAAGCTCTTCGGTGATGCAGACTCGATGAGCTCAGACCCGGCTTTCCTTAGCCTCGCAGAGACAATTACCCGCGCAGAGGTCGACGAGAACCTCCCCGTGCGATGCCCCGACGACGCTGCCGGTCGGGCTATGGAGGCGCGTATCGCTGAGTTGCGCGATGCAAACGATAGCACTGGCGGAACAGTCACCTGCGTCATCCGCAACGCGCCCTCTGGCCTTGGCGAGCCCTGCTTCGATAAGCTGCAGGCTGTCCTTGCTCACGCCATGATGAGCATCCCCGCCGTCAAGGCCTTTGAGCTAGGCTCCGGTTTCCTCGGCGCAGAGATGGCGGGCAGCAAGCACAACGACCCCTTCGTCCCCGCTCCGGCCCTCGACGCTGCCGCTGAGAAGATGGGCATCCCGCGCTCCAAGCTGCAGACAAAGACGAACCACTCTGGCGGTATCCAGGGCGGTATTAGCAACGGTATGCCCATCTTCTTCAAGGTCGGCTTCAAGCCTCCTGCCACCATCAGCCAGGACCAGACCACTGCTCGCTACGACGCCTCAGGCGAGGGTGTCCTAGCTGCAAAGGGTCGCCACGACCCCTGCGTTGTGCCGCGTGCAGTTCCTATCGTTGAGGGTATGGCTGCGCTGGTGATTGCCGATGCTATCATGGCGCAGCATGCGAGACAGATGGCCAACAATGTTATCAAGCGATAGGAAAATGCGATGTAAAGGGGAAAAAGTAAGGACCATATACCAGAATAGAAAGTGTTCAAAGATATGACACGGTTTTTTGCATGGCGAGGGGTGATATAGTTTCCAATTGAATAGCGAAAGAGCAGGAAAAGGTATGGTAGTCTGTGAATGACATGATCTTGACAAGTCTCATCGTTTCACAAGCGTGTGAGCTGTCAACAAGTTGTGATCTGGTGAGGATACCATGGATATTAACAAATGATATCTGGGAATTCTGTTACCAACTCTCCTAGATACGCCAAAGGCTGCATCCATATAAGGCATAGTTATTGACTAGAGTGCTCAAGGCATGCTTATTTTCCTCATACGCGTACAAAGACTTGGTCGGATAGATAAGATATCTCTAGATTTACTCTTGGAGAATGTATCGTCATCCTGTCAGGAGGGCTCTCTAGCTATCTGTACCTAGCATACCTCATGAAGCTTCTTCACCCAAGTCTGACATGATACTCTTGATCACCTCCACGTATCTCTTCACCCTAATCTTCTAGATCGATAAAGTAATATTTCTTTTCACATAAATCCCTGCTATACTCTTCTTATACGAGCACCATGGCCCTAAGCAGGCAATAACCCTCCAAACCGAAACCCAAAAAGCCCATCCAATTCGAATATGCAAACGCCGTAACTTGATGTACTCCCCTGGCGTGTTCGCTACAGCGGGTGGGTATCATGGCCATGGCCAAACTCCAAAAAAGTCCTTGCTCCTATCCTGTTCAATCCACCGTGTCCAACCATCTATGCTATACTTTTTGTCCCTATCTCCAGTAATGACTCTTGCTTACTAGGTAGTTGTTCAGAGATTACTCTTCTCCCGATGGAGCCTCGGTCGTTTCGCTCTCAGCCTCTGCTGTTGTGTGTCTGCTTCTGGCTGAATCCCCATCTCGCGCTGCCAGCATGTCTTTTTCAGCTTGAATCGCCTTCTCTCTCCGCTGTTCAACATCCTCTCGTCGAACAACCTTTCGCAACGCTTCGCTTGCTTGTAGCAGACCGTCGATACTGATAGCGTGCTCTGTCATCTGGTGGCTGATATACGTGTATATCCCGGCAGGCGTATTGCATTGCAGCAGGTTCCCCTCGTTGAGCTTGAGTAGCGCGAGGGCTACTTGGAAGAGGAATGTGCTGCCGTCGTTGGTGCAAAGAACCACGTCCCAGACACGGAATAGAGCCTCTGCACTAAGACAATCTGTAAACACAGAGAGAAACCACTGAAAGGTTAAGGCCTCAAGCTCAATGGACAAGGAGTCGAGATGAGCTGAGAGCTTAGGAAGAATCGCCGAAACATAGTGTCGTAACACCTGTTGGTCCGCACGCGAGGCCATTAGTGAATGGTCGTAGTAGCCGTGCGGCAGGATGTTCTCGATAATTGATGTTAGGATCCAAAAGGCGTCTTCGGCAGATGGCATCATTAGCAACAAGTTGGCAGCGATCAAGTTCATGCCCTGACAGTAACCGACGTCCCTGTTACGTCTGGCATAAGCCAATAGCACTTCGTTGAGCTTCTTCACGCCTGGGCCCTTGCGGAAGAAGATGTTGTCCGTAAGAGTTCTGTTGATGTCCATTTGAATCTGACTGACAACAACTGCATCGTCATCTTCGCCGCTTTGAGCAACCAAATCTTCGTAATATCCAGGAACGCGAAGAGCTGCAGCTCCTGAACACTCCGACCATACCTTGGCACGATAGGTGACAGGAATGCCACCCAGCACCAGGGTCTTGAATTCGTTCCATTTGGCTCGTCCAACCTTGCCCTTGACACCCAGCCCAGATACTCCAATCATCTCACCATCGGCCACGCGCGTTTCAGGCAGAATCATGGCAGGCTGTTCGTATCGAGCATCGGCGGCTGACTTGGCGGCAGCGATTGCTGCTTCGCCTTCACGCTTGCGCTCAGCGCGTACCTTTCGCAGAAAATCGTTCCATCGCACCGTCTTGTCGCGCTGGAGAGCGTCGTGCACATCGCTCAGTTGTTGCAGGAGAAGCTTGACAGGTTCGTTATCATCTTTGCTGAGGGCGACTGACGAATCTGACTGAGATGGCTGTGATATCTCGCTGTCCACCGCCGTGGTTGTGCTGGCCGATGGAATAAGACCAGAATTGGTTGAGACAATGACTGGCTTTGTTGGTTCGGTGATGTGTAGCTCAGGTTCAGGTGTTTGTGTTCCTTCCATCACCTCTATGGATGGTATCGCTATGCTCGGTGTGTGGCTCAATAGTTCGGTAGGAAATGTTGCAATCTTTAGGTAATCCGTCCACCGCTTAGGCTTGCCCTCTTCTGCATTGCGCTCCTCCATGCTGTTCAGGCTTTCAGGGCGCCCCTCACTCGATATACTGCCTTTGGGGCTAGGAACATCTTCTAACGAGTTGGGAGAAATGCCAGTTCGGCCGTTGGCCAGCATTTCAGTATTACGGCTACCCTTGCGAACATGTCGGGCCACTTGCGCTGCTTCTCGTTGCCGTTTCTTGCGTCGCTGATCGTAGATGAAGCCAAAACGATCGGTCAGATATTCGCTGTTAGGGAAATTGTTATAAATATGCGTCAACGTCGGAGGCTGTGACTCGGGTGATCGAATGGCATCCATCTCAACAGGTCCGTAGCTTTCTTGACGGGTGGACAAGTTGTCTGGAGGGCTGCCTCGCATACTATCCCACCCTTCCTGCACCTGCGTTCTTCCTGCTCCCTGGGTTGCAGGTCCTGGAGTCGGCTTGCGCATCGCCATCAATGCCTTGGGACCACCAGCAACCGACACTGCTCGAGACTGGCTACTCGTGGTTGAGACACCTCTGAGAGAACCGCCTTTGTTGGAGGCAGTGCTTGCGGTACGACCTCGAGATTCAGCCTCGCGCGTACTTATGGCTCCGCCGGCTACTAAGCGCAGCGCCATGCTTGCCAAAGATGATGAGGGTTTGCGCTCGCTTTGTGCCCCTGACTGAATACTTGACGCCCGGCTTGGGCTACGGACGGATTGCGATTCGGGGGGATTGAAAAGGTCTTCCTGTAGCGTTGGTCGTCGGTCCATGCTAGAGTGCGATCGTATCACAGTTACTGGGTTGACCCGATCACTGTTTATACTGTTGGTACGACTGGCTCGTTTTGCGGTTCCAGATCCCCAAAGATAATCCTTCCATCCTTTCAACGTACCCTTACCACTCTCGCTGGGGGTGCTGAAAGAATTACTGGTCGTCCGGATGGTAGAGCCTTTAGCGACCGTCTCGCCGTACGCAGTAGCAACTACAGTATCCTGCATCGCGTCGCTCATGAGGTCGCTCAACCCAGTATCTTCCCTCCGAAGCCCCTTGCTGGCCGCGCGTAGCTCAGCCTCGACAGTCCGCAGTCTAGTCTCAAGATCCAAGTTTGACAGGCCGCACTCCCTGATAATCCTGCGTAGAGCACGTTCCCGCTCGTCAGCACGGCGGCGCATGTTGGCGATCTGAGCATCTCGTTGGGCAAGGTCTTCTGATATTTGTCTGATAAGTCCTATCGCACCGTGCCGGGATATCAAGCGCTGAAGGTGTTCGTCATCGGCGTTGTGTAATGAGCCAGGCACCTTGCGCACCGGGTGGTCCTCTTCAAATAAGGCACTCCGGGCATCCGAGTTTCCTGTCAAATCCACGATCGAACTGCGACCAGCGTTGAAAGCCGCAGCCGGGGTCGGGACCGGTGCTACCGGGGTGTCGTCGGGGGCATCATCTTGGTCATCGAAGCAGTCGTTGCCTGGGCTCTCAGGCGAAAAGCTAGGAAAGCTGGTGAGGCTCTTGTCGCTGGCGGCGATACTGCTAGCAGAGCTGACGGGCTGGCTGGGACGTTTTCGGCCGCGGGGACCTCGAAGAGTGGCACTTCGGTTGCTTCTGGAACTGCGGTTGGAGGCGTGGGATACGTGAGAGGCGTGGGATGCGTAGGAAGCGCTGCTGTGCTGGGAGACGGACCGCTGGAGTGACGACTCGGGGTCGACCGCTTCCATGGCCGTCGCCATAGCTGAAGAATCGTGCGAGTTTGCGTGTCTATAGAGAAGAAGAAAAAATTGGTGTTGGGAGGAAGTTGAAGGGGAAAAGGGAAAGAGGACGAAACGGAGCAGTCACTGCAATCAATAACGTAGGGTGTGACACCGGAGGTGAGGGTGTGCGATCGGACAAGGTAACCGAGGGGTTTGTATCAGGTACTTAACTTGGTGATGGGTTATGAACCTGCCTGAGGTTACTTTGACCATGGATGCAGCTAGAAAGAAAGCCGAGTTGACAGTGACAGCTCAAGGTATTTCTCTCGACTTTCCTGTTATTGACGCAATGTCTTTTTTATTATTCCAATATCCGACCAAGCAAGAGACAGGGCGACAAACAACACGCCCCTAAAAGTATCTATACCTCGGGCATTAAAGTGGTTTTGCTTTCTCTCGGACGCCATGCTCCTCTATGATGATGATTGGCTTCTGACATGGGTTGGCCCGTAAGGCCGCCCTACCGTATTCTACGGCTCCGCACTAACAGCGCCCTGAATTAATTGTCTGGCCTATGCCCGGATCCATGTTGTTATGATGGATGAAAGTTATGATAATGAATGGATTTCATGACCATGTTTGTAACTCTTCAATCATATCCTTTCCCTAAGCTGCTCTAACGTATTTGCATAAACCTGCCTCTGGTATTCAGTTACAGGACTAACCATCTGGCTCCATGGTTAGGTTCTTTATTACATGTGCCTAAGGGGAACAACCAAAAGCTTGGATCAATGTTTGAGATTATTCACAAAACTTCTAAGTACAGGTACAGACAAGACCTGACTGGGTCAATTTAAAGCTCGTGCCCCTAGAATAGATTTCATCTCCAGGGCCATCCTAGCCGCAATTCCAGAACATCCCTACCCCAGTCGTAGTAGCAGGGATGATAATTTACCACGCCAAAGGAATTAAAGGCCATCTCCCTGACAAAGTGTCTTGTGAGAAAAAAATGCTTCATCTACTATCGTCAAGCTGTCGCGCGACATGTCTCTAAAAAGGAAGAAGAATAGAAAGTTTGAGTAAGCTTTCCTTTAGTAGTGAATAAAGCTGCCGTAGATCAAATGCGTATCTCTGACGTCGATGAGGCTGCAGCATGATCAGCGTGACTTCATCTTGCAGCCAGCCAAAGTGCTTACACAAGGTACCCATGAGGAATAGGTACTAAGGTAGGTACCTCAAAGTACCACATATGAGATACCTACTGCATGACATCGCTTTGGTTGAGGTGAGGACCCCCTTGTTAACGCGTTCAATTACCCATGGATCCCAAACTCACATTGATATCCAATACCAGCTTCAATAAATTATACCGTGATGGTTGTATTCATACAGCTCATGTATATAGGTATGCACAAGCTAAAGCAATTAATCGTAACAACTTTGTCAAATCATCTACTCCAGCCAATGCCAATGCCAAAGCCAAAAACCAATGCCAAAACCCAGCCTGTACCAAGGCAATTAGTCATGTTCGTTCATACCCTTTTTTGATCCCTTTATTGACCGTTCCCTGGCCCCTCGCTCCCTTGAATCTGAAAAAATCAAAGCCTTTTTTAAAAACATTCCACAAACGCCTCCCTCATATAAGCACAAGTTAAAACATCTCCCTCGCCATCTTCATTATACATTGCTTTCCCTCCCTTAGGCAAAGCTGTCTTCCGCGTTCCAGCGGCTGCTTCTCATCGTCCCCATTGTCTCGGCCTCCACCGTCACATCCTTACAAGGAGGTGCATCGTCGCCAACGAGCGTCTCATCTGGCAACAGGCCCTCAGCAACCAAGGTCTGGAATACAGTGTCCTTAGCCAGAACTTTCTCGCGGCTGATGGTGAGCCCGTCCAATTTCCGTAGTCTCTTGCAGCTTGCTACAAACACAATCTGATGTAGTCGTCGTCGGAGCTTGGTCATTTCGTCTAGCCGGCTAGCGAATAGATCATCTCGCTCGACATCGGCGTCAGGAAGCATAAATGGATCCACATATCCGCTGCGATCCATGGAAACCAGTACTTGCATAGGCGCGTAGAAGCCGAGCGTGACAGGGTTATCCCTTAGATCAAGCTGAGTGAGGTGAGGGAACTCAATAAGCAACTCTGTCACCAAGGTCGAGTCAGCCAGTCGGTTGCCTGCCACCAAGAGCTTCTTGAGTCGTGGAATGAATCGAAGTGGTTCCAAATCCTTGATTGCGTTGAAGTTGATGTTCAATGTCCGAAGGTTGGGCATCAACTGACCCAAGTTTTCTGGTAACGCTTGAATGCCGCAGTTGGCAAGCTCAAGAAGCTGTAAATTGAGGAAATCAACTGTAGGTTCAAAGGTGCCTAAATAGTTACCTGACAGGAAGAGCTTACGGATCTCGTAAGCTGAAGACAGGAAACTAAGATCGAATGGCTGGTCTGCCTTCTGCTCCCTGAGGCTCAGACTGTCTAGCCGTCGAGCTTTGCTAAAACCTGCCAGGTCAGAGATGCGGTTGCGATCAACATGCAATGAGTGCAAGTTGGGCATATTGCTGACGTCCAATGAGGTAAGCTGATTGTCGCTGAGATCCAGCTGACGAAGTCCCTTGTTGCATGAGCGCACCGTGAAACTCGCAAGCTTGTTCTTGGAAAGTCTCAGCCTTGACAGTGCTGGTGCAAGTTCCATGTTTCGGATCGATGATATTTGGTTACCATCCAAATCGAGTTCAGTGAGGCGCTCCATCTTAACCATCGCAAAGTCGACTTCCTCGATCTGGTTGTCTCGAGCTCGAAGAGACAGAAGCCCGTCGTGGGTATCAAGGCCATCCAGGCTCGTCAGCTGGTTGTTGTCTGCCCTGACGCTTCGCAGATGTACTAAACCCCTGAGTGCCGACAGGCTCTTGACCTCATTGCCAGAGATATCCACATACTGAAGGTTCATCAAGTGATCCCACGATGTCAACTCGGTCAACAAGTTCTGCGACACCTTGAGCTGCCGAACACTGGGCGGCACACCGTCTAGATGCCCCAGCGCATTCTTGGAGGCATCCAATGTCACTAGCTTACCACAGAATTGGTCCAGCATGTGAAGACTTCCCAGCCGCTTCTCTTGAAGGTCCAGGTCTGTTATATCCTCCCAGTAAGGCTCAAACGGCTCAACCTCGCTAAGCTTGTCCACAAGTTCCCGTATCGTCATGGACATGACCTTCTTAGAGCCATCGCCTGTCGCCATATGTCGACGACCCATGACATAACTGACCTCAAAACCATACGACTGGTCTGGGTTGTTGAATGTGAATTCAGATAAGGGGCTGAGAGAAAGCTTTCCGACATTTTGACCAATGACCGCACTGTCGTCTGCAGATACATGGTGGAAGTTGTGACTAGGCGTGTGGTTGAAAACAAAGCTGAGGCTGGTGCGACGACCGTCAAGTGTTTTATGGCTGATGATGCTCGTGTCTCCGATTATGCTGACTTGTCGTTGGTCGTCGTGTGGGAGCTCAATCGTACTGTCCTCGTCTTGTTCGTCGATGCGTGAAACAGGTCGGGGCACGAAGGCTGGGCCGCTTCGCGATGAGGCGCGGTTACGAACCGACCCTTGACCGCCGTTCTTCAATGCTGACTTTCCAACGCTGGTATGGCCAGGCGATTTCCTAGGTGACAGGGTGTTGTTGAGGTGATCATTATGAAATTCTGGGTCATCCTCCAAATTATCCAAGTCTTCTGCCAACACCACATCTTGAATGATAGATGCCACAGGTGAGGAAAATGAGATGGTAAGATTACGCCTCTTGGTAGTCGTTGAAGGTGTGCTGCTGGCAATTTCATTGTGGAAACTGCTTTCGCCTTCAAGGGACTTGTCTAAATCCAGTTCAGAGGTTTCCATCACGCGGGCATCCAACTTCTCAAACTCCTCTCGGGCAAGGCTTGCCATGTCTGGGCTTAGAGGCGCATCGGGAGACAAGGTTGTGAACCCCCTGATAGACCGGGGCTTTGAAGACCTAGATGGACTAGCAGGTGATCTCGCTTGGCTTGGACTACCTCCCGAGTTGGTCTTCTTCGCAGTAGAGATAACGAGGTTTTGCATCTCCCTTGTTAAATCGACAGAGAGATCCGGAATGCTGGCAAAAGGATCATCGTCGCTGTCTGATGGAAGAATGTTCATAGTCTGACGGGTAATCGATTCCTTCTTCTTGATCCAAATATTGTTTTGTTTGTCGAGATACATGCTTCCCACTCGATCTGGGATAAGATGCGACACGCTTTCTGGCATGATGGTCTTGCGAGTCTCGGACCCATGCGAAGATGCGGTCGGGTATGTCCTGGTTGTAGAGGCTCCTGATGATTGAGAATAATAGTCTCGTGCTGGGCTTAAGGGAGACCCATCATGAGTCGGACCCGATGATAATCGAATATTAGGTGGGTCGCTGATGAACTGGTCTTCAGTAGCAATAGATTCATCCACTCGGTTGCGCGGGTTTCCCTCAATCTCACGTTCAATTTCTTGGTCAGCGCGGATCGCTTCCTTCACTAGTCCCATAGATCGCATGGACAAGGTGATGATATCGCCTATGTCACTCATTTCCTGGTACTTCTTTAATCGATCGATGAGCTCAGGGTCCTCTTGGCGTTGAGGAATCCTGGGCATTGGTCTTCCCTCACGGCTTGGGGGGCGGGACAAGGGCTCGCCAGTTGACTCTTGGTATGAGTCCTCGAGATCCTCAGCCTCAGGTGTGCCGTTCTCGGCTTCTGACTCCTCCACGCTAGATAGGCCTGGCTGTCTTACTTGATTGCGGATCATGGCCATGATTTGCGCAGCCTGATCCACAAAGTCCTGGGTCCTTATAGAGGGCTTTCGGTCCACTTCGCCATCACTCGAAAAGCCCAAGGTCTCCTCCTGTAGAGCTCGTATTGGGGATTTCTTTGGTAGTTCACGGATAACATCGTCATCTGAGTGTATCGTCAGGTTCTGTTGGCTTCGGAGTGATGAACCGCGGCTTGGGGTAGGACTGGATGGGCGAAGAATGGTTCTCATAGCAAGAACACTTGGGTTTGCAAGTTGAAAGTCACCAGGTCGCGCATCCTTGCGCTTCTTCCCCATTACCGACTGCATGTCGCGACTCGCAGATTCTACGCCATCCAGCCAATCGTCACGACCAAAGGCAATGTCAGACCGGTGGAGCGTGCGCCGACGCTTTGGGGTTGGATCCTTGGACGGAGACGTTCGAGGCCTCTTACTCTCCGATGCCGTATCACGCTTTGGAGTATCGACATTGCTGGGTGCCCCCTTTGCTACGCTCAACGACTTGCTGTGGCGATGACTGGACATGGAGATCGTCCTGTGATGCTTGCTACCCGACGATGACGTGGACTTGTTGCGACGTCGGCGAACTTGCAGCTCTGACTCCTTGTCAGGGGTCGGCAATCGTTCGGGGCTTAAGAAAGATGGTTCAACAGGGTCGAATTCTGGTGATTGAGGAGCATCATTCTCCTTGTCGGAATAAGCAGCGTCCCCTTGGGAGGCATATGAGACTTCCTCACTAAACTCATAACCTTCAAAATCCCCAACGCCAAATTGGCTGAAGGATCTACCACCGAAAGGCTTATGAGCTTGGGTTGGTAAAGAAGGACTAGACATTGCCTCAGAACGCTCATTGACCAGAGAATTTGTTTGGTCATAGTGGGCCGGAGACCCGAGCGACTGCCGGGAAGGAGTAGCCGATGTTCCTTCCTCAAACTGACTGATGCGTCGAAGAAGTGTTTGGTTGGTAAAAGTGTCGTAGGGACCAAAAAGCTTCAGAGGACTTTGACTTGATGGTGCACTTCGGCCAGAAATCTGCTTCTTATCGGGACTGGGAAAAGGAGCGCGAGGAAAGTTGGGGCTGAGGTTGAAGTAGTCGGGTTGATATGGGTTGGTGACTTCTGTTCGAATCGAGGGGAACTGTTTGGGGGTGCTGGCTTGCAAAGACTCTTCAGCCAGCATTCCACTTGTGTCAACACCCAGGCCAGGGCTGAGATCGCCATAGCGAAAAGATTCATCTGCGGATCGACCACCTCGTTGTGTATTCAAAAATCCTCCCCTTATCGCATAATCATCAGTGTTCTCAACATGAGCTGAACCATCTTGACTAGGTCCGTCAAATCCTGTCCGTGGGTCAACGGCAGGATCAAGTAGCATTTGGTTAACGCGCAGAGCCTCCAGCTTCTGCTTCAGTCTGTCTGCTGGCAACTCGACGGGTGCAAAGTCCATGTTTCCGTCCTTGTCGCTCTGTTTGCCGATAAGAATAGGGCTGAAATCCTCATTGCGAATCACACTCTGACCGCTAATTTTTCGATTCGCATCAGAGGGAGCGCTTAAGCAGCTTTCATCGCGATAAATTTCGTCCCGTTGTCTTGATGGGGTTTCTGCATCGTGTACACTGGAACCCATAGAGTCTTCCACGTTAAGCTTGTATTTGATCTCTTTCTTTGCCCTCCTTGGGCTCGGGCTCGGCGTGACGTCGTTCGGGTACAAAGGTTCAGGATCCTCGAGTTCATCCAGTTCGTCCAATTGACTCAGTTCGGGCTCGAGGTCGTTGCTTGCGATGCGCTGTGGGTAGGATGGTGGACTAGACGGCATTATCGACGACTCCTGGCGCTCCTCGTCATCTGCACCATCTTCCGAGCCTTCTGGGGGCTTGAACATGTCTTGTAGACCAGTCGCGGCTGAGCAAAACAGGTCGCGCTGCTCTCCGTACTGGACTTCGCCGTACACCAGACGTCTCTTCCATTCGGGTGTATCTTGCGTCCTTCCAGGTGATGACTTGTGTTGTACCGTGTTATGAACAACTGACGCGCTCGTGGAGGCAGAGACAGATCGACTGAGATATGGTCTGTGGGTGAATTTGACGTTTTGCGAAGGCCTAATGTGGCGTGGGCTTGAGATGTTGATGTTATTTGCAGTTCGCTCGTTGAGGACGTTGACGCTCGAATCATGGGGGTTTGCCGTTTGAGGCCTCGGGCCTAACGCTCTACGCGGTATCCGACTGGGAGTTTCTCTCGGCTTGGGTTTGGGGGATTCGGTGTCTTTCACAGGAGTTTCTTTCAAAGGAGGAAGTTGAATAGCGGATGAATCAGACCTGGGCTGAGAGACCCAGTCCTCTGATAGGGAGTCCAACCAAGCGTGCTCCATGGCGTCGGCCTAGAAGCGCAATTGAAGGCAGGATATGTCAATGCGACTCCATGAACTAAACAAAAATAGTATGCGATGATTGACTGCGGGGTTGCAAAGGTGCTATGTTGTGTATGCGTTTCAAAGGATGTGTATACAGAAAGTCTAGAGGAGGTACGGGTATGCTGGAGTGAATATGTATTAAAGCACGAGCGAGCAGTAGGATTCGGGAGTTGGGGATGATCTCGACAAAATATCAAACAAACAGGCAGATGTGGAAATCGGGATCTCAAGACGATACATACGCGTATCCTTGAACTCAATGTTAGAATAAACAAAACTAGGGTCCCTTTTTAGGCTAGATCGGTTGCTCTGGCAACGGCACGATCCTTGCATATCACGTGCAAGATCTGGAGATTCGCGAAGATGAAAGTGCCCAACACCGAAAAACGATTTGTAACTACAGGACGATACATGGCTCTCTATGCTGTCTAGCATTAATCGTTTTGAAAGGTTGAAATAAGAACTGAATATTAAATTACTGACTTTCTAACGGCATTTTAATTAAACTAAGCCTTTGCGCCAAACTGCAATTACCACCAGCTATGGCCTTCTTGGCTCTGGGAGTTAAGATGAACCTTGCATTAGTAGGTAGTTATGAAGATGCAAGTACTAACAACGGCTACACAATTAATCCTTGACAAGTGATCGCACATGAAATTTCTTCTTTTGGGTGTCTTGATTTGCTCTTCGGTCCTAAAAGTCATGACGTGAATCACTTTACGCGAGTACACGTGACTGACGCGGGGCGCGTCTCCCTGGAAACGGACCGTGCATTCCCTTCTTAGACGACCGTTAATCCAAGCGGCCTTGTTCCATGACATCGTTGATTCGTTCATGTATGCGACTATTGAAGACCACTTCTTTCGATTTGGAGGGCGAAACCCTCCAACACCACCAACATGACACACCAGCACGCCGATCCACTGGCTGACGAACTGGCCCTCGATTGGGGGAAAGATGCGATTTACTGTGAAGCCACTTGCGACCCAGAAGACATCTTTTATGAAGGATCCGATGATGAAGATTACGATAACCCTACATCAAGAAAAATAAGAATTCAGGCAGCGGGTCAGCGATTTCTGGAAGGAAAGACACCTTTTCTCCTAACGGCGCTTCTCAGGGGCCCGTTCGACGGAGGATCGACTAGCTGGGTGAACCCTTGGCGATCCAAGTATCGCACAGCTGGTACCTTGACGGGAGTTAGGATATCACCTGGAAAGCTGGCAAGGTCAGCAAGGGTCAAGCGCAATATATCAATACCAGAGACCGTCCAGCCGCCCAACGATAGCTTGGAGTGTCACCTCCCAAGCCCAGAAAGCCTCAACCAGACTTCCGAAACCGAGACGCACCCTTATCTGGAAGAAGACGAATTAGTCAAGGTTCAGGAATGGAGAAGCACTGTGGAATCAGCGCATGGGGCAAAGGATCAGTTCTGGGCCTCAACACTTCGTGGATCCACATCTGAGAGAAAGAGAAAGGCAAAGGGATCTTCCTGGTTGAAGCATTTGGCAAGTAAACGACGCCGCACAGATGTTATGGAATCAGGTTCCGTCGATACGCCAGTCCCACGCCGGGCACAACCTCCAACCTCCGCCGGAGATGAACTCAATACTTCCTTCACGAGTGCCCCTGATCGCCTACCTTCTTCAGCCATCGCTGCGGAACGATATTTTTCAACATCCCACAATGAGGTTTCCATATCGGAAGATGAACTCTCTCGTGATAAGACTGCGCCGGATCAAACTGCTAGAAGCCTCTCATCGTCACCTTTGTCGCATCTACAGTATACCCCGGTTCCAGACCCAAGCGTCAGCTCGTCGTCTCAAGGCAGCCTTCAACAGCGGACGCCCAGCAAGGGTCCATTACCTCGACGGTACTCTATCCCCAATGGGCACGTTGCGAGTGCCCAGCACCTGACGGATCACAATGCCCCAACACCTGGTGCCGCTTTCCAAACGCAAGAGGACCAAAGTTTCTGCTTCAAGATGCGGCCAAAACCCACCGCAGCCAGGTCCGTATCGGATGAGGAGCAATCTATGGCCAGTCATAATGAAGACACTTGGTCCGGCTTATCATCTCCGGATCAGGATGTGCAACGTCTCATGTCGGATATCAAAGACAGCACACCAGTGGGGGAACAGCTTGATGGACAGATTCTAGAATCTGCGAAGGTGGTAGACCGGTGCGGCATAACCAGTCCCTTCTCATCTATTTCTAGCGAAAATTTTGATGGGTTTGGCCTTTCTAAGGAGTCGCCCCACGAAATTATGGACATCGACCAAGATTCTTCTTCAGTAACAAGTTCGGCAGCGACTGGTTCGAATACTGGAGACGATTTCCCTCAAAGCTCAGCAAAAGCCGAGATAACGGGTATCACTACACAAAAGCCCAGACAGCCTCGACAAGAACTTGGGTCGGAAGAAGAGGAAACTTGCGGAACAGTTAGGGCTGCTGGTCAGGTCGAAGCTGAAAATCTTTCAGCCCATGACACTGATTCAACAGAAGGATCTGATAATGAAGAAGACAATGGCAATGTAGAAGTTCCTGAAACTCTATCAGCATCAACGACATGCAGCAAGGAGACACCACAGCTCCCACTTGAACGCCAAGAGGCCGAGACAACGCCATCCAAGCCCGCATCGGGTGTCAGCAGCTATGTTTCGACACCTTCACATGCTGAATTTCTTCTTAAGGCGTCGGTAAAGAAGAAATTCATTCCCCGAAGCTCTTGGGATAAGCTATCTCACTTGACTAGAAGTCCCGTAAAGCAGAACCTGCCGAACAGGAGTGTCACTCAGTCACCATCACAAGCCTCCAGCCCTATCAATACACAAGGGATCAAGATTTGCGCACGGCCTAGCTCTACGCCAAAGGCGATGATTCGCAGCCAGCCCTCGACATACAATGCATCACCGATTAAGATCGGTGCTACTGTGCAGGAGCCGCGCCAGGAGCAAGCAAAGGATCAGACGCTTCCAAAGCGAGATGCATCAATTCCATTGTCACAACAAAGTCCATGGGCCTCGAGCAAGCTATCTCAGTATGCTTCGCTCAGTCTAAGCCAGTTGCCGGCAGTTACTCCTCAACCAAAGATGAATGAATTGCACGATACTACAACGATAGCAAGCCCAGTAGCACAGACTCCATGGGCAAAAGATATGGCCGAACTGCCCGCCAAGCCCCTCGAGCATACTCCTATTGTCGAACAGGAAGATCAAACGGCGTTGCATGTGCCCAACACATCTGCTGTTGTATCCGAAGCCGATACACCAATGCAAGATGTATCTGCGGCTACTATACCTCTGGCAGCAGCCACGCCAGAACCACAATTTTCTGTGAAGTCGTTTGCCTCTTTCAGGTCAACATCTCCAGAACGACGTACTCACAAGGCCAAACGCGCCGTCTGGAGAGACTCGGGATCTCGTCTCCCTTGTACTCAGGGCATTCTGGCTTCTGCAACCAAGAATCCTTGGGAAACCAAGAGTTCTCGGCGTCGTGTATCCTTTGCACCACTTCCACATGAAACCGAGGGACACTCAAGTCTACCAACGACGCCTTGTCCATCTCTAGGCATGGGACGTCAAACATCACCGCCACCAGACACTCCCCTGGCTGAGTTGCCTACATCAGAGGATGACAAGTTCCATAAGCATTTTGATGCTGTGGCACGAGGACCTATTGCTCGTCACCGTGAGCGTCTGCTGCCATCGGAATCACAACGTACGGTTGGCAGCCCTATGCCAGATGCGATGGCGGAAACGTTCCTTACAGCAGACCAACTGCGAGAACAGGCTCGACTCGCGGATACTGCTAAGAGCGACCGCGAGACTGAGGAGTCGCAGGATCCTTTAGATATGGTGGAAGATGTCTTCCGCGAGATGGGAGACTTTTTCGAGAAATGGGATGTAGACGCCGTGGTACAGACGCCTCAAACGACGCAAGGAGTGCAGAGCCCGTGGTGATTCTCACCATTATCATGCATATATTGTACAAATCTTGATGCGGGCACTGGGTGCATAGCATTTTGAAGGACTGGGGAGGGTGCATTATTCATATAACATATTTATACCGAGCACACTTGTGCTCAGAACATGTCAGGAGTTAGGAACGAAAGACATGAAATCGGACACAAAGGGGATCGTATATTCGGAGGTTTACGTGCTACTTCGGCGTATGGGAGATAGATACCTCGGTAGGAGTTAGTTTACTTCAATTCGCAATCACATTGCCAACAAGCTTCTGTGTCTATGTGTTCATGATGGAGACTGGACACTGCCCATAGCTTTTGCATAAGGGATAGAGTACATTTGCTCTGATACATCCGTGCTCACTGAATAGCTTACTACGTATCATCTATACTGTTAAGTCAGTACCTATTGTTTAAGCCACGTGCATCCTCCAGCATTCCCAACATTCCCAGCAGCTGAGCTGGCGGATTTTTAATATCTTCGCGACATTTCTTCGACACCGCTTGTTACAAATTTTCGTCGTGACGAAGAAGCAAAACCCTATCCGTCATGCCAAAGTCGAATCCAGGGGGTTAGTAAAGGGCATGCAATGTAATACTGTATACCTGCGGTGGCCGACGTTGCCCATGAGCCCGCGGTCCCAGAGCTGATTCGCCAGGAACAGATCTTTAAATGAACTTTTACAAAGGACAGCAGCATTCTCTGGAGGTACAAAGACGGCTGCAAGTGTACTTTTGCGCCCTGGGTACACGCCCCCAGACGATGGCGCAGCAAACCCAAGACCACATGGCTGCGAGGGGGGCTGTCTGTGGATGGGGTTGGCGGATCGACGATGTCTCTGATTGCAGGCGTACGGTGAGGCAAGCTTTGGCCTTCAGTCGCGGAGAGATTATGGCCTAGAAGCACAACGGAACTTGTTGCTGAGCATTTGTACTGATCCGTCAGGGGAAGATGAGCTTGGATATCTCAACGCTGGAGTGATACCGGTAGGTTGAAGGGTGGAGCAAAGTGTCTAGCCAGTCCGGGCCCGGAGCAGTATGCCTGCTTTGGAAGAGAAAGATTATTAGTCGGATCCGAGAGGGCGTGGTCCACGCAATATCTCATCACCGTGCTGCATTGCTGCTAAGTTAGGGTGTTTGTCGCTTCTCATTTTGTTGCTCATGGCCATCTTGACTAGGTCGGCCGCTGCAGAGAGCCCCATCTGTAAAAGTCATATGACACTGAAGTTTGTGGGTTTGTATCCATCAATGTTCGCGATTGCTCAGCACGATAGTCTGAGTCTTCCAGCAGGTATAGGACTATGAGGTGTGACGTTGACCTAGAACAAGGTTGAGTGACCCCTACTCCGAAATTGATAGCCACATTCATCCGGATCTTTAACCTGATGGAACAGCTACAGTTTGCATAGAAGTAACCATCAGTTAAGTCGGTACTCGATGTGACGAAGCACACGACATATTCAAAAGATCGTCCAGTTTCCTTCCACACCCATCCTCCCTTCCCCTGAATTGGCGTATTGCCAACAGATTGAGCATGCCTCGCTTGAAACACTTTAGCTTACTTCGTTCATCCAAGAAGTAGCGGGGTATTTGGTTTGAAGTTGAGTTTGGAACGATATGGAACGTGAGTTGAAGGCACGTTGTTGAGAGACGAACGACTATTGGCCGGCTCAAGCTCGGAGGGTGATATATACTGCACAGCCCTTTGAAAGATGGGGTAGATCAGCAACTCTAGATTGGACGATTGAGGCAGGGATGGACAGGGCAGGGCGGGTGAAAGTGCTTTTGATAGTTGGTCTTGATGTTGTTGGTTGTCAAGTGTGAGATGGCGGGATGGGACGTGCCGCAATTCATAGTCGTGTTAGCTCCTTGGTGGAGAGACTCCATATGAGAGAATGGGAATGGGATGGCTTATGATATTGGCGCTCCAGTCGTAAAATTGGACATAATCAATGATTATGCGTGCTTGAGACGAAACAAATCGAGCTTGTTAAGCTATGCTTGTTAAACCATGTCTCTTATCCCTAGGTATCGTCGGTGTGAAATGTAGGGTAAGGTTCATCCATTCGATCCATGTCCTGTTCTGCGCCTCTTTGGATAAAGGGTCCATAGGAATTCCACCGATTAGACTTCTGTAAAGCACTTGCAATATCATCGCTAGTCGCGCTGTCCTCGATTAAATAGCCTCTGTCCTTTCTGTCTTACGGATCGTTTCGCATGGATACGTGTCGTATCTTCTAGAGTAGTCTTTGACGGGCCAGAGGAACCACTTTACATGGATCAACTCACTATAAATAGGTGCATATCTGAGGAAACTTCACTCAGAAATGACCACAATTGTGGTTTTGCCTTGGATGTGGCTTTGATGCCCCTCTGAAATGGTTGACTGCATATGATACCTAGCGCGGCAGATGGAATATTTCACCATCTAACAACACCCCCAGTAGGGAAAAAAATTTAAAAAAAATAAGGCAATGTCGGATCAGCCCTACTCTGTTATGGGTATTCCATAAAGGTTCAGGTACCTTAGGAGTCTCAGGGCAGCGAACAAGATAAAACTGTCAGCACAGAGGTTTGCACCACTCAATAGAGTTGCTGAGAAAACGTGTCTCGGGGGTTTGATTGTGTCATCAGAAACACAATGAGCTGGCTATGATGATGATGAAATGAGACGGTCTGATAGCTGTGAGCTCGGTCAGCAACTGAAAAAGACTGGACGTGGCAAAGCAACATCAGGTCAACCATTCACTGGCCGCAGTGACATGTTGTGTAGCTTGTAGACCCCAGACCGAGTTACGGTTGAGCCAATACGGATCATGTGTCTCCCCAGCCAAAGCCACGAGATAGTAATACAGTATCGCTGCTGAGTAGGAGACTTTTGGGGTCCTGGACGCTGAAAACTGAGTGATCCGTGGATACTAAAATCGCACTGTTGGTGCAATTGACTTGACCTGACCTGACATTATCAACACCATCATGGGCTTAGGGAGGATGTCATGATCTTGGCGGACAGTTTGGAGCATCGCATGATGCCCTTAAAATTCCACTAAACGGAACCCCGCACTAGATTCAATCGAGACACCGTTTATCACTGCATGTCAGACCAACAGGTGCAGGGGACCGGGCTAGGGTAGAAATATGCGTGCGATAACGGGGAAAGATGATGAGATGGGTTGAAGAGCATTAGATAGCCCTCGACAATTGGGTTCCTTTAGACATCTTAATGATAAACAACTTACAAAAAACACCTTGCACATAGTAATTAACTAACTAGGTAACTCAAAAGCATACTCATTCTATTCGGATGGAAATAAGTACCCTAATGCCGAGACAAGGATCTGGATAGTGCCATGTTCTTGATGAAGGAGCCCAACCAGAAGGGTCTGAAACCCAAGCCACGTCACTTTTCGCCAATTCGACGTCCGTCTTTTAATGTCTTGCTACGGTACAGTACGGTATAAGCGTTCAACTTGGCGCCGTCATGGATAACCTGGTAGCTTTATATGTATGCTTCGCAGTGTAGCCTCGCTGAGGCTGATTGAGAGCTTCATCAAGAAATACGACCAGCAAGAATTCAACCAATCATGGTGCCCAATTCGCAGCGTTGGCCCCTAACCTATCGCGTTAATCCTGACGGCAGGACAGGAACCCCCTGCGAGCTGAGGAGAGGGTGAACGTGACCAAAGGAAACCCAAGGAATGACCCAATAATGACCCAGAGATGATCCCAGCCCAGTGCAGCAGAAAGAACGGGTTCCGCCAAGAGGCTGAAAAAATACGTCAGTCTCCATAGGAAGCCTGTAAGTCTTGTTCTGGCTATACCTAGGTATACTCATAAAAGCATGCCCAAATAATGACCATTAGGACATATGGAACAGCATCGTTATCAACCATTGGCTTCTATTCAACAACTCAAATCTCTCGGAAGAAGCGGGAACGAGTGCGACTTTATTCTTCACCATTGGGACAGTCCTCCACTATCTGGCAGCAAACGGCGCAGCGGGTCCCTGAGAGAATTGCCTAAAGCATCGTGTCGTTCAATAAGAATCCATCATGATAAGGCCATGCATGGGGGATCTGACGCTTTACGCAGATGTATCTGCGGAGTGTCCTATTAGAGCGGGACTAACTCTATGCACGATATTCCAGCCGCTGCAACTATAAGTGCTCGGTGTATCTTATTAATGAAGCTGTTGTAAAGCCACCAATGCAGATAATACTCGGCAACGTAGATCGGATAAGCGATAGAATGTTTAATTCGGTGAAGAAGAGAGATGTCTTTGATAAGCTATCACTGCTAATATACGCAATGTGCCATTTGTCGGTGTTTGTGCGACGAATTGATATATTCATAACCCTGACTGTATGCTGACTTGAGGCACGTTGGACATTCACCATGAGATGAAAGCCGGTTATCATCCCATCCCATCCACATGGCACTGATTGATAGGGATGAATAGAATGAGCCATCCACACCCCCTTTATTTCTCTTTCCCATTTAGCTATTTTCTCAAACACTCCCCTCCTCTTGTATCCCATTGACAACTTCACTGCGGCCTCCTTGCTTCGACCGTCTTAGATAACGGAACTGAGGCTTTCACGTGGGTAGAACCGACGGTGCCCGGGGCCGGTCGAGGATCCACTGACCGCCACTACAAGGTACAAGTACCAACAGCTTGGAATTGGATTCCTGGACTGTGACAAGCACAGACTCCAGCGATCCTACGTAGGCTTGTTAGGGCTGACTGCTACTTTGACACAGCACCTTTCGTTTGACAGTTTGTACGATTTTTTAGTTGCGGTGTGGTCGGGGAAGAAGGCTGGCAGGCCGGAAGCTTGTAACCTGATCTTCGGCCTCCGGAAGTTGGCTCTACGGCCACTAGGGCGACAGGCCGGAACCCCACGAAATAGTAGAATTGGGCAGGGAATGAATTGCAAGTAGGTACCTGATGGAAGTCTTTTTGCTGCCAAATGGCCGCCATCTGCCGGGCTGAATGTTGGGTCAGGTACTTGTCCAGACAAGAGGGTACTTGCATGACTTTCAATCTTTTAGGGCACCCTCCCCCTACAGCGAGGCGCTTGTTCCCCCGGGCGGCGGGGCTTGATTGAATGAATTACAAGGGACTGACGACTGGGAGTACCGAGTTAGTGAGTCTCAGATATGGACAGTGGACCTCTGCCTTACCGCCCCTCCAGGCCCCGGCCCCGTATCTACGAATCATTCCTCCCACGCCCACATCTTGGTCCCTCCCTCTCGCTCTCACAAACCAAAGCAAACTCAACTCGCAACTCTTTTTCTTTTCTTCCTTTTTTTGCCCACCATTCGCTTCGCGAACCATACGAGCGTGTCGCGCCAGATGTCCTCCTCCTCATGTCCAGTCCGCATCGTCTGTCCGAAAATGCCGCACGCGCCGTACCGATGAGCGAGCCAGAGCAATGTGCCGCCCTGACAGGTTCAGGTAGTGGCGCAGATGTGAGCGCGAGCGCGAGCGCGGGCGCAGGTGCAGGCAATGGCAATGGCAATGGCAATGGCCCAGGCACAATCAATGGACCCCAAGTCGATAGTCGTGTCGCTGGCCCTAATCATGATTATGATTATGATGATGTTGTTGATGATGATACCCATCAAGGGCGCCGTGACCAGCCCCCGGCTGTTGATCCCACGTCCGACACCACCACTACTCCCACTCCCTCTTCCGTCTCTCCCTTCCTACCGCCACCCTACGCAGACAAGGTGCCCAACAACGTGCCTGATTCTGTTCCTGATTACCTTCTCCATGGTGATGCCAATGCCAGGGACACTCTAAACCAAACTGATACCGTCCCCAACGACGCTTCTGCCAGCACTGCCAGTAATAAGAAGGCCCGTGGCCCCGGTTCCCTACCGAGGCAGTCCGGCCCTTCCCTGCTGACCCAAGCCCTGGCCTCTGCGCGAGGTATCACAAACGTCAAGGCCTCCAAACACTCCCACTCCCCTATAACTACAACTACTTCCACAACCCTCTCGCCTATATCTACTCCTGCTGCTCGACAGTCTAACCCCAACAACAAGACAGCCGCATCTCCAGCAACTATCTCGACGCCTACATCTCCTACGTCGCAATCGAGCCTCTTTCCTACAGGACCTTCTACAGGACCTCCTACAGCACCAGCGAATCTCCCTTCGCAATACGACCGCGATAGCGCATCATATCCCTTCGAATCTTGTCCTCAAAATGTCCCCGTCCAACGCATCCCTCCAAGGCCGTTAATGAGAGCCACCTCCGAATCTATCAATATGGGAACATCTACAACCACTACCACAATGACTTCGCTCGCTCCTCGCGAGGCCGCGAGCGTCCCGTCCTCCTTTAGTCACTCAACTCTCGCTACGCTCCGTGGGGCTTTTGATCACCGTGAGGCGATGGATGCGTCTCGTGGTAAAGCCTCGACTTCTTTGGATTTGGAGAGGCAATCCATTGACTATTACCCACAAACGACGACAACCTACACAGCAACCCTCGTCGATCGATCCACGCAGTTAGAGACTCTTCGCTCGGGAACCAAAACACCGCCTCCAATGACCCGAAAGGATGATGCTAGAAACGTCCAGCAGCGACCAGGACTATGCGTGACGGTGCCTTCGCATCGGACGGGCAACGGTCACGAGAAGACAGAGAAGATTTGGTCCATTGGCTCCGGTGAAGGACAAGAAGAGGATGGACTGGTTGAGAAATCTGTGACCGAAGCGTTGGCCGGTCTGGAGCATAACGCACGTAGCCGTAAATCGAGCTATAGTCTACGATTCTTCAAAGAAGGCCTGCCACCAGAGGACAAATTGCGCCGCAAAGAAACCAAACAAACCCCCAAAGAGAAATTGGCACCTCTCGAAGAGGATCATCAACACACTTTGCGCGAAACAACACAATCGACAACCTTGACCAAAGAGCCGACAACCATTCGTCCTCAACCCCAAGACTCAGAAGCTCCTCTACTTACACCGGATACTTCAATATCTACACTCGAAGAGCAGCCTACTCTCAGCGCATCGCCCGATGAGGACTATTTCTCCCTTCCTGTCAATGGCTCGCTCCATTCTGAAGACATGACACCGCTGCGAGTGCAGCAATCCGTGTCACAGGCCACAAATGGTCACGAGCAAGTCAAGTTGGTGGATGCGGCTGAGGCTGTGGGGCCTACTCCGGTTTCCAATACCGAGGTCACCAGTGAAGCCGAATTTGTGGAGGCGAGAAGGGAATCGGCTGACAGCGCCCATACTGAGGTCGGATCTCGTGATGAGGGAGATGCCGATGAATCTGGGGAAGAAAAGATCTCATCTGCCGTCTTTTTACCCCACCAAGAGCTGCAAGAATCCTGTGTAAGTGAGCCACAGGATCGCATCGCTACCCGTAGCATCCGTGTGCGATCTTTATCCCAGAGTAAACAACGTCCATGGCTCGTCAAAGCCGATGAGCCAGAGCCTCAAGTCATTCATGAGAAGGACGAGAATCCCTATGGCCTCTCTCGCCTTCCATCCCGTGAGACGCTCACTTTGAAGCGTGGCGATCTCATCCCTGAACACGGCGAAGAAGGTGCTGTCATTGAAGAAATTACAGTGACAACTGACGCTCTTAAACAACCGCAAAACGTGAGCCAATATGAAGACCATGTCCATGATCATCAACAAGACCCTCAAGAGCCCCTCCAAGCCATTGAGCTTATTCCGTATAAACATCAAGTTGGTGGCCATACCACCCTTTGGCGATTCTCTCGAAGGGCCGTCTGTAAGCAACTCAATAATAGGGAAAATGAGTTTTACGAGACTATTGAGAGATACCACCGTGATCTATTGCCTTTTCTCCCTCGGTACGTTCCAAACTGTGTTTCTGCAACCATTTTTGCCGCCTGCACATTGAGTCGATAAATTACTAACACGTCGCAGCTATATTGGTGTATTGAATGTTACTTTCCAAAAGCAAGCTCGCCGGAAGAGTCAATCCAAGAAGGACGAGGCCGCGGCAGCTGAACGGAAGAAGGCCCAGGAAAAGCTCGAGGCTAGTCGACATGAACTAGAGCAGGCCGAAGACCAAGACAACGCCAAATCTGAGCAACCAACGGGTAGAGTCATCAGCCAATCTCTTTCCAACAGCAATATTCCTGTGCCGACCGTAACTTTCGACGACAACAGGCACATTTTACCTCGAAACTTGCTCCAGCCAATGCCATTGCCGAGAGAGTATCGACGTAAGAGTATCTCAACGAGCACCGTGTCAAATCACATGGCACCGTCAGAAACAGCCCGCCCGTCTTCAGCCCGTCCATGTTTGGACGAGCGACCCAACAGCTGGGGTGCCACCATGGTCAATAAGAGGTTGAGAAACGAGGTTTTCAACGATGCTTTTCTGAAGGAGCCTGTCAAGATTCATCGACACCGTCGACCACATCAACGGTCCATTCCACGCCCAACCCTGCAGCGTCTGTTGCGATCCACTAACTCGGACCCTGCTTTGATCAAGAGTGATTCACCATTTATCAATGGGCATGAGGCTACGGTCGATTACCCTCAAGAACGGAAACCCACACACCATTACTCACATAGCGATCTTGGGCCTGGTATGGATGAGTATGTACAGTCTGAGCCTGAGCAGGCTCCTGATGAGATCAAAGATGTGACGGGAACAAGCGCACCAGAGCCAGAAACCCTCAAGGAAAACCCTGTTGCCGCAAAGAAGAAGCGTAGATACTCAGCTGGAGGGTTACGTCGAAAGCCTCAGGATGTAAGAGAGTCAAGGGGTGATCTGAAATACTTTGAGGAGGCCGACGATGCTGGATACAAGGGAGACAACGAGGACAAGGTCAAACGACACTCACGGGCCTGCTCCGCAGCACATGGCCATCATCGCTCTGGGGCGAGTGGCGACCAGCAACACTCGCTGTACATTCAACATCTACAGCCGGAAGATGAAGGCGCCATTATTTCGACAGAACCTACTCCAGGCCTGGAAGAACCTGCTTCGGAATTTACCAAGATTCCCAGGCCAGTCAACCCGAAGGAGGCCAAGACTCAGAAAGATCGAGTGGAATATTTCTTGCTGCTAGAAGATCTAACATCGGGGATGAAAAGACCTTGCATGATGGATCTGAAGATGGGAACTCGACAGTATGGCGTGGAGGCTACTCCAAAGAAGCAGAAATCGCAGACGGAAAAGTGCCGAAACACAACCTCAGCTGAGCTAGGAGTTCGAATCTGTGGCTTGCAAGTGTGGAACGTCGAGAAGGAGACGTACGACTTCCAGGACAAGTACTATGGCCGCAGACTGAAAGCCGGAGACGAGTTCCAGGGTGCACTGCAAAAGTTTCTTTACAATGGTGTCGACCTGCATAGTATTCTGCGTCATATTCCAGTTGTACTCCGAAAGCTAGCGCAGCTGGAGCAGATTGTGAGCAAACTAAATGGGTATCGCTTTTACGCAGCGAGCTTGCTTATGTTTTACGACGGCGATACATCTGAGGACGCCGACTACGAAACCATGTACGAGTCGACTACCGACTGTGCAACCGATACAGAAGAGACATCACGAAAGAAGACGAAGAATAAGAGGGAGATTGATTTCAAGATTGCCGATTTTGCCAACAGCGTCA
Organism: Fusarium buharicum; assembly: GCA_014822075.1. NCBI lineage: Eukaryota > Fungi > Ascomycota > Sordariomycetes > Hypocreales > Nectriaceae > Fusarium > Fusarium buharicum. The sequence continues at coordinate 130,988 of JAATHB010000015.1, forward strand.
CTCCCTTTGACAAGATTGACGATAAGCCCTGTCCTCCGCAACACCCTGATCAACCCGACGGCGGGTTTCTCAAGGGTCTAAGGAGCCTGAGGAGATATTTCCTCAAGATCCAAAGGGATGTGAGGCAAGAGCTAGGGCTAGATCCATATGGCCGTTTCTCGAATCATATGGACTATGCAAGCGATTTAGATGCTGAGGATGGAATGGCTAGCCTTTAGCTGTCATCCTCGGCAATGCTGGTGGTGTACGTTTGAGACGGGGAGCCTGATACCCATAACTTTGTTTCACTTTGAATGTTTTTTTTTTTGCGAATTATTCTTTTGCTTTTGGTGGTGTTTGGTTTGGTTTATCGTTTCTTGTCTCATGACCAATCTGTCTCCCATTTTGGGCCGCAACTCGGCGTTCACAGGGACTTGTCCCTAGGAGGAGGACATGGAACAGGGAGAGTCAACATAGGTGGGAGGAAGAGGATTTGTGTCTAATGACATGTTCAATTCGTCTCAAAACATACCCTGCATCGGTTATGGCGCAACAGCAAACAGGAAAGGAGGCCGGAGCTGGAGTTTGAAAAGCTCGATTTTGCGGTTTTCAATTGGACTGGTGACGGAACGGATTGGGCTGTAGCAGCAACCCTACGAGATGTGGTTGGTTTCTTGCCTCGTTTTATGCGTAATTGACGGTGTTGGGGGCGGGAACCGAAAACAGAATGATGATGGTCTTTTTGTGATTTAGTTTTATGTGAGGGCAGTGGGATGGGCATGGCCTGGGAAAGGTAGCTCTTAGACTTTAGAGAAAATTCAACCTAAAAGGCTTGTTAGTCCATTGGTGATGCTTCTCTCTACTGAGTATCGTGTGAATGTGAGTATCAGTAATGAGTTTATTATGGGGTCCATCTTGCTTGGCAACTATGTTCTACGAAGCTGATGAAGTAAGACATGATACTATCCTTGTTCAACCTAGCCAGGTTTATAACAGGTTGGGGCTGGACACTTCTGACTCCAATTCACTCTATCATTCTCGAACAACGATCACCTCGCAACCATGGGTTCCATCATATCTACCGTCCAATCTTCCACCTCAGCCATATCAACTGGCCTCAAAACACTCTTATCACTTCACACACAATTTTCATCCCTCCTCACCCGCGCCTCATCAGACCCAGGCCTCCCCGTCCCATCGCCCACAGCCTCATACTGGCTCCAAGACCCGCCTTTCCCCGCGCTCTGCAACATCCAAGATGATCAGTTACCCGAGGAAGCAGACGTGGTCATCATCGGCAGCGGAATCACTGGAGCTTCCGTAGCGAAGTCACTACTGGAGTTGTCAAAGCTCAGAGTTGTGGTTTGTGAGGCGAGACAATTGTGCAGCGGTGCGACGGGGAGGAATGGCGGACATATTAAGAGTGCCCCTTACGATGAGTTTGCGATGCATCGTGGAAAATTGGGACCAGAGGTTGCGAGACGGTTGGTTAGGTTTAAAAGAAGACATTTGGAGATGATGAAGCAAGTTGGTGAAAAGGTGCCGATGGCGGAGGTGAGAGAGGTAGAGACGGTGGATGTATATGTTGAAAAAGACGACTTTGAAAAGGCCAAGAAGCAAGTTGAGGATATAAAGGAGTGGATGCCTGAGGAGGAGTGTCGGGTTTGGGAAGCTGAAGAAGCGAGAAAGGAGGTAAGTTATCCATCCCAAGCTTGCTGTGGTGAGATGCTGATTAGTTTAGTTTGGTGTTAATGAGCTTGTTGTTGGGGCCTTGTCGTATTCTGCTGGTGCACTCTGGCCATATCGTCTTGTTACGGGTGTATGGAATGATCTACTCAAGCGTTTTCCAAACTTGAGTATCAACACCCACACATCCGTCGCGAACGTCTCTCGCTCGGACTCGTCTTATACGGTTACGACATCTCGCGGAACAATCAAGGCGAAACATGTAATTCACACCACGAATGCCTACGCTGGACACTTGCTTCCCTCGCTTCGAGGTTCTCTCGCTGGCTGTTTAGCACACATGAGCGCTCAACGACCCGGTGCTAGGTTCCCGTCTTCACATGGTGGACGCTCATGGTCTGTGATTTATAGTCCAGGTTTCGATTATGTGACGCAACGACCGGATAGAACAGATGGTACACCTGGAGACTTGATGATCGGAGGAGGCTTCTTCAGAAGTCGAGAGCAAGGTCTAGACCAGATTGGAATCTGGGACGATAGCCAAACCCACGCCTTACCGCTAATGCATGTTCGAGGCGTCATGCCGACCGTTTTTGAACCGCAGTGGGGCGGAGGAAGTAAACTCGTCAAAGCCTGGACTGGTATTATAGGCTTCACGGGGGATCTGATGCCCTTTGTCGGTAAAGTTTCTGGGGTAGAGGGCTCGGGAGAGTGGGTTGCTGCTGGGTTTAATGGTGAGGGCATGGTTTGGGCGTGGCTTTGTGGGACAGCATTGGCGATAATGGTGCTAGGCAAAAAAGACGAGGAGATGGAAGAGGGTGTCGGACGGCCTGGGGGGAGGTTGGATGAGTGGTTTCCAAGTGAGGTTTTGGGGATTGAAGGGGGGAGGTTGAGGAGGGCTGATATAGCCAATTTGGCTGATACACTTGATTACTGAGATCTCTAACATTTGGTGAATATATCATCTAAGATCCCCAATGCCCTAATTCTCTTTTGGTGTTGGAGTGACGCCAACCAAACAGCTGTCTGCCAGCTGCAGATGCGGGTTACTCATCCAACTTCATCTCACGCGTGATATCAACATTCGTCCTCCTCCTCTTGTTCTTCCTCTCTCTTCAATAACCCACCTACACCCATTTCCTTCTTTCATTCAACTCTTCACTCACTCTGACCCTTTCGCTTCTGCTTCCAATTGCTTTGTGTTAGTAATCTGTTCATATCCCTGTTCCCACATTACAATGTCAACTTTCAGTATGAAGCCGGAGGAAAACATCGACTCATGGCGACAACGCATACCAAGTCGTCTCGATCGAGAAGATCCCTTTGAAGGCGATGGTTTCCATGAACGACCTTCTACACGTCTCGTAAGTCCTCTTCACACGACATCATATCCAAAGCTGATGTATCATCCGGCAGACTTTTCGCGACCATTCTCCTCCAGCGCATCGCCCTTCTACACGCCTGAGCTTTCTTCGTTCTGCCACCCCTTTGTTCGGGCGCCCTTCTACCCCGTCTAGTCGACCTCCTTCCAGCATGATGGAGAGACGCGCCGAGGGGAAGCGCCGGAGTCTGCTCAGCTTGCTGAGTCGTAAGCGAAAGCAAAAGGAGCCGGATGTTGAGATACCTCGTGAGCCTGTTCGCTTAAATTTCTTGTTTGTCGGAAGCAAGGCGGCTGGGCAGACATCTTTGCTATTGTGAGATTTGTATAGTGTGTGCATTGGTGAGCATGCTGACTATTTATAGTCGATCTCGCTACGGCTACTTTCCTGATGTAAGTCAACATCGTTTCTAGCGAGGAGTATAACTGACGTACGATAGTCTGATGGCTTTGCCCGTCCTTTGTATGAGACCTATGTCAACGAGCGTGTCTACGACAATCGGTCTGTGCGTCTTGAGATGTAGGATACCTCAGGCGTACCAGACCTGAACACTGTCGAGAAACTGACCTACATTGAATGGGACGCTGTGTTTCTCTGCTTCGATATCTCTGATAAGATATCCATGTACACAATCATCCAATGGGTGAGTGCAGACTTGCCCTCGAGACTAAGAATGAAACTAATAGTAGCAGTGGCATCACGCTTCTGACGAGGGATTCACCAAATCCGGTACCTTTCAACCTTTTTTGTACCTTATCGGACTCAAGAAGGATCTGCGGAATCAGTGCTTCTTGGAAGATCATCAGACAGGTTCTGCGCATTCATCATTGGGTTCGTTGGTGTATCCGACTTGCTGCATCTGCCCTTCAGAGGTGAGTAGCCAGGACATGACTATCTTGACATTGTAGTTTATAGATTGACTCGTGATAGGCCACTTGGCACGCACAACGGATTGGCGCGAATGGATACCTTGAGTGCTCAGCTGCTACCGGTGAAGGGATGAAGGAGGTCCTTGATGATTCGGGGAAAGAAGCTATGAGACGAGCTGTGGGAGAGTGGCCAGAAGACGAGGTTGTTGCGTTCAAGAAGAGACGTAGATTTTTCCGAGGATGAGCAAGGATGTGAATGCGTGGTTGAACTGTCTGTTGGAATTTGGGCTTTTGCTTGAGGAGTGTATCAAGATGGTTAGGTTTAAGTGTGGAAGTTGATGGCATTCTCCTTTCTGCGGCCTGTGTAATTCTTATGGCGTACGAGGAGTCATTAGGTAGAAAGAAGTGGATAGGTCTTCTAAAAGTTAGGATTTGAACTAGAATTGTTTTAGCGATTATGGAAACTTGAACAGAAATCGTCTCTGATCTTGAATATGTCTAATGCAGGGTAAGTTCTGTATAAGTCTATTCAGCCAGTTAAATGGTGTTGAATTGGCTGACACTGATATTGTGGTCCGTGCCTGACAGCCATGAGTACCTCCTTCTACCAAGTCAAGCCTGTCACTGCCAGATATTGTATTGTTGCACACAAACAATGTGCGGAAGTTTTCAATAACACATATTTATTAATGTGGATGAGGAGACAAGTCAGGAGCCAAATTTTGCCTTCTTCATACATTCACATCTTGGACCTTGACTTGCTTTCTTGAACACCTGTCCTTCAACAACCTAACGTATGAGTCTGAATACCATCGCCCAACGTAGGCGAAGATATCCAGCTCTATCTTACGCACAACATGGCGATCCTACTTCTCTTGGTTCCGACCTGCGCTGCTGGTCTTTGTGCTGCTACTTTTCTTTGGGTAATTTCTCAGAAGTCGGCTGCCGTCCATCTCACCTATTTGCTCTTCTCTATCGGGCTTCTCATCTTTCTCACTGTAAGTCTATCCTCGAACCAAAAAAAAGCCAATTTCTAACAAAATCAAGACTCGTCACATCCAACTCATCAACCTTCGTCGCGCAAAAAAGATCAGCAAGCAAGCTTCTATCAATGGCCATCGTCGTCTTTCTGAGGATTATTACCTCTTCGTCCTTGGTTCCGGCGGACACACCAAGGAGATGCTCATGATGATGGACGATGGGTACTGCAACTTTGACAACTTTCATCGACGCTATCTCATCTCCTCTGGTGACAACATGTCTGCGAACCATCTCTCAGACTATGAAGCCGAGCTCAAGGCCCTGTGCGATGCGAAGGGCAAAGAGCCGGGAACTCACGATACCTACGTCGTCACCCGTGCGCGCCGTGTTCATCAACCTCTCTGGTCGACTCCTTTCACGGCCCTTCTCAGCATTCTCGACATCTTCCCAGCTCTCCTGACGCCACCCGCCAATGCTGTCGGTGCCAAGCTGAAGTATCCGACATGCATCTTCTCCAACGGACCTGCGACGGGGTTCTTTGTCGGCGTAGCAGTTCACCTGCTCAAGATGCTCTATCTCGTACCAGAGGCCTCGATGCAGTTCGTTTACATAGAGTCCTGGGCGCGTATCACCACCCTGAGCCTTACCGGCAAGCTCTTCCACTACACAGGCATTGCCGACGTTTTGATGGTACAGCACGAGCAAGTCGCTGCAAAGTATGGGATTCAAAACTGTGGCGAGATGGTATTCAATGCGCGCCGACCCGATGTCGACTGAAGGAACCCAAAAATCGAGTCGTCTTGGAACATGCGTGCGTGCGTGGTTCTGGTTCTGGTTTCTAGTACATAGACAATAATGTTTACAGGGTTTGTGTACATGACAGGTATTATCCGCCGTTCATGATATGACATCAAGGATCCTTTTTCCCCTCTGCAGCCTCAGCCTCAGCTTCAGCATCCTCTTCTGCTGGGGTACTCTCTTCCTCTTCCAACCCAAAGCTCTCAACGTCCGAGTTGCGCCGTGCCTCTTGTCGCTCTGTCTCCTTGCCGGCCCAAAGCTTCCAGTTCTCAAACTCACGGTCCTCAAGATCGTGTGCCACATCAATACGGCTCTTGCCAAAGTAGGCGCCCACGTGCTTGGCCTCCTCGAGTGCTACTCGCTTCTCAATCTCTTCTTCTTGACGGAGGCGGTAAAATTCCCGGCGCGTTGTGTCATATGCCTTGCGCTTGCTGAGTTTTTCGTTCTCCATGAGCCACATCTGACGCTGGACGACACTGAAACCGATGTTAGCTTGCTATTGTCGAACGTCACCAATTCGGAAGACTTGCCATTCACCCGTCAAGGGGATGTTGGGCTGTCTCAAGCCCTTGCTCCAATCGCAATACTGATAATCCTTTCCGTCCGACTCGAGAATGACACGAGGCCTTGCTAACTCCCAAGGGTGATCTTTGTAGAATGTGGTTCGTAGCGAATCTTCGAGGAAGCTTATTCTTTGGGGTCGGAAGAGGTGCTTGGGCTTGGTCGCTCTAGGGTTGGGCGCTCGGTGTCGGGGAGTAATATTTCGAACGATAGTCTCAGCTGGAGGGACCGACTGCATGATATTATACCATGGTGGCGTGGGGATGGATTTCTTGCCGAGAAGATTGTGGTTGAGCTCCTCGGAAACGGTATGTAGGACCCTTGCGGGTCGGATCTGTCTGCCTCCCATGACCAATTCTCTGATGCAGGTTAGCAGCTGAAATAACAAAGATTAAAACAAAACCGCTGGGAACCTACATATTCAATTGGCACTCTAATCGGGAGTGTATATCACGCGGTCCCTCCAAATGTCGTGGTGTTGTAGTGGAAATTTTGGAGATCGGTAAATCTTAATGCCGACCGGTGCGGGAGGCCGGGTGCGCCTGTGCCTGTAGCTTTGGCGGGCGCGAATCCGCCCCCGATTTGTTAGTGTAGCAAAAAATCATCTCGAAAAAGGTCCCACTTACAAGAACAAGCCAACTCGCGCTGCTGTTAGCTCTTCCTGAGAGAGATTGCCGATTTGATTTCTTTCTCAGCGACGCTCGTCATCCTCTTATTACTCTCTTCTTCCTTTCTTACAACCAATTGCTACGGCTTCGCAGTAAAGGTCGCAGCATCATGAGGAGGAGCTCATGAAAGTCTCTAGTCGATTAGACGGCTCCCTCTGTGCGGTGCTTTCGAACCGACCGTCGGCCAGTTTTGGGGTAACAACCGCGAGGAGGAGCCTCTGTAGTGCAAGCGATGCCGGGAAAGAAATACACAGAAAGAGGCCGACTCCAAACTCCAATCCCTCTTGTCCGAGAAGTTCGCTATGGCTTCTCTCGACCTTTACGCCTACGATCGAGACCCGACGGGCCTTACCTGCTCCCCGGACCCGACATGCTTCGAACAGTTATAGCACCGCCGCCGCCCTCATGGGATCTTCGACGGGTCAACGATTTCACTCAGCCCATGGACAGGACCCACGGCACCTCATGTCCTTTGTTCCACAAGGAGATTCGGGGACGGTGGAAGAGTACCTCGAGTTCTATAGGGACCCCTACCGAAGGGGCTACGCCCATCCGGATGGCCAGAAGCTACAAGTTTCGGAAAACAGACGGGATGTCGAGTTTCCAACGGCGGAGGAAACTTTCAAGACCGATGACGAGACGAAAAAGTTGATAGCAAAGCTGTGCAGCGCCATCTCAAAAAGGCTTCGCCACCCATATCGAACATCGCTCGACCCGATTTACAATCTTTACCTCAAGTTGCCCGAACCGAGAATGCTGCATCTTACATACCAATGGCGGGATAGGCTACTCAAAGTCATGGGCACGCCACCAAAGCGAAACTCAGAGTCGATGCTGCGTTACTATGCGCTGGTCGCTGACGTCAAAAATGCGGGTTTGACGTTGCGACGGACGCATTGGAACTTTGCCCTGGTCTATGCTACCAAGTATACTTCGCGCACAACCTCTACTGAAATGGAGACTGCGCTACGGTTGTGGAGGGAGATGGAACGAGTGGCTAAAGTTAAGGGAAACGAGGTCACATTCAATATATTGTTCGATGTGGCATCCAAAGCTGGCAATTATGTTCTCGCCGACATGATTTTCAAAGAGATGGAGAACCGGGGCATTGAATACAACCGATATCATCATGTCAGTTTGATGCATTATTTTGGACTCAAGCTGGACTCAGCGGGGATACGGGCCGCTTACAAAGACATGGTTGAGGCTGGAGAGATGATTGACACTGTTGCGCTCAACTGTGTAATATCAGGCCTCTTGCGATGTGGTGAGGAGTCGGCGGCTGAAGAGACATACGAAAAGATGAAAACTGGTCACGCAATGGCCCCCAGGATCCCGGATAGGGATTACGGGATGGGTCGGGTCATTACCAAAGTCTTGATGATGTTCACCAGAATTGGTAAGAAACATCCCGAGCTTCAAAAGCCGCTGCAGAAGCAAATTGATCTCGAACCAAATCTTCATACCTACAAGCTCTTTGTCGAGCATTACGCCGTCAAGGTTGGAGACTTGGCCAAAGTTGCGCAATACCTCGACGAGATGAAATATCTCAAGATCCCAATCCACGCAACAATCTTTCTGGCACTGTTTAAAGGCTTCTACTCTCATGGTGGTTTTGCTGGCTCAGAGTGGAGCGAGCAGCGCCTGGAAGGCGTTTTTAACGCGCTATACCAAGCAAAGGACGAGGGAGTCAGAGGGTTCCTTATCGACAGATGGTTGGTCATCTGGGCTATGCGAGCAGCCAAGAAGTGCTCCAACGACAACATGGTTGTCCAAGTATATGATGATTTGGCTAAGCGCTGGGATATTCCGTACGACCGACAGCCATTTATGGAGTCCTTGTTACGAAACATTGTTGAGGACCGAGATATGAACTCAGAAGCGGGTCAATGGGAAGGCCCGTCGCATCGAAGATATAAGAAAGATGGAACGAGATTATGATGTAACAGTAAATACCTATGTACCAATTTGTACAATACGTAAAATAGATAATACCCAAGGGTTATAGATTTCTGTATATCAAGAGATTCGGTTGGCCGGCATTTACATATGAACTGGAGCTGCGTAAGAATGCAATTGACAAGTCACGTAAAGATGAGACGTAGGTGATGGTTGAACAAATGAAATAACCGAGTCAAGGGTCGAGAATGACTGATGTCTATTCCAGTATGTACACCACAATCCACCTCCAAGCCCTCAAGTCTTTTAAACAAGCAGCATGCCCAGCAGTCCGCCAACGAGTAATTTACTGGGGCTTGTAGGTCTGCCAGACTGCACCGTGAGTTAGCATCCTTATCAAAACTCGGGAGACATCGGGAGAGAAACCACGCACCAGCAATGCCGAAGGGAGCGAAGAAACCGGTGGCCATGAAGGTCCAGTATCCAACGCCGAACCACTTGCTGCGGGGGTTGAAGGGGATGTTGCTGTAGGCGCCCTCGGGGTAGTGGTAGGGCGAGGACATGCGAGCGCGGGTGGTCTGGAAACCTCGCTTGGTGACCAGCGAGGTCGTGGTACGGGTAGCGGCGCGGGAGAGCATCTGTAGACGGTCAATTCGGTTCGCGAAAGTTGTTAGAGCAATGTTAAGTAGCTCAATGGCTCTTGTGTCGACGTACCTTGAGTGGAGATTGAAGATGGAAGCTTGGGTATGTGTCAGTGATGATAGCATCCGAGGTCAGAGATGGTGGTCTGAGGTTTGGAGAGCAAAACGCTAATAGGTCACGTGCGACAGCAGCTGATTGGCAATGCTGACAATCTCTGTGACGTCGCGTTTGGACGGCTCCATCTTCCTACGAGTCTCACCGCCCGGAGCTTGTTGCCAGGGGATTTTTTTCTGCCGTTCAAAACCCACTTTCCAGTTAACCAACTTTTTTATCGCCCAGGCCCGTGTCCCTCGAATTGGGACGATCGATCGATTCCTTGTATTGTACGGGACGACCAACTCAGTCTTTTCGAGGAGGGTTTTCTTGCGATAACCTATTATAATTTCGCGTATTTCTCCCTCAAGAGATTATCTAAAACGCGACGTCTGCTCGTCTCCAACCACTCCGATCGCGATAACCTTTTCCTGCAGCTAGCGATCGAGCCGCGATCGCGGGTAAAACATCGCCAACATGGATGAGATGTTTGATGTGTTTGAGGGCAAGGTGGAGGCCCCGAGTGCGAGTGAAGACGAAACTGTGTCTCAAAAGAGTCGCAAGGTTGACAAGACGAAAAAGAGAAAGGCCAACGCGATAAATGGCGAGAACGGCAATGCGGGAAAGGTAGCGGAGGATGTGGATATGGACAACAACACCGAAACTTCAAAGGATGAAGCCTCTTCCGACGACGAATCTGACGAGGATACCCCTAGCCAGCAGGACAACAAGCGGAGGAAGAAGGAAGATGGCGCAGGTCCTGTTATGACAGATACTTTCCAGACGGCCGAGTCAAGAGAGGTTGCTGGCGCAGCAACCTTTGTGCCCCAGGATGCATCGCTCGTCTTGTCGCACAACATTCAGCATCAAGTCGCCCTGCCCCCGGATCTAGACTACGAATATGTCCCTCTTTCCGAGCACAAGGCCCCCGATGAGCCAGCGAGAACATGGAACTTCAAGCTCGATCCCTTCCAGAGTCTTTCCGTGGCGTCAATTGAGCGAGAAGAGAGTGTGCTCGTGTCTGCGCACACATCTGCCGGAAAGACGGTTGTGGCTGAGTATGCCGTCGCACAGTGCTTGAAGCGCAACCAGAGGGTCATCTACACAAGTCCCATCAAGGCTCTAAGTAACCAAAAGTATCGAGATTTCGAGGCCATTTTTGGAGATGTTGGTCTCATGACTGGTGATGTTACCATCAACCCCACAGCGAGTTGCTTGGTTATGACGACTGAGATTTTGCGATCCATGTTGTATCGAGGTTCCGAGATTATGCGAGAAGTTGCTTGGGTGGTTTTTGACGAGATTCATTACATGCGAGACAAGACAAGAGGTGTTGTTTGGGAGGAGACCATTATCATGCTTCCCGACAAGGTCCGATACGTCTTCTTGTCGGCTACTATTCCCAACGCCTTTCAGTTCGCCGAGTGGATTGCCAAGATTCATCACCAGGCCTGTCACGTTGTTTACACCGATTTCCGACCGACTCCCCTTCAGAACTACTTCTTCCCTGCCGGTGGCTCTGGTGCTAGACTTATCGTTGATGAGAAGAGCAATTTCAACGAACAAAACTTCAACTTGGTTATGCAAGAGGTGGAGGAGAAGAAGGGCGCTGATCCTAACGATCCCACTGCTCGACAAAAAGGAAAGGGCAAGAATAAGAAGACCAACAAGGGAGGCGCCGACAGCGGTTCAGATATCGCCAAGATCATCCGAATGACCATCAAGAAGAAGTTCAACCCTGTTATTGTCTTCAACTTCAGCAAGAGAGAGTGTGAGAACATGGCCATGAACATTTCATCACTCAGCTTCAACGACGATTCTGAAAAGGCCATGGTTCGCAAGGTCTTCCACAGTGCTATCGAGCAATTGGCAGAGGCGGACAGGGAACTTCCTCAGATTATCAACTTGCTGCCTCTGTTGGAGAGGGGTATTGGTGTGCATCATTCAGGTCTTCTACCCATTCTCAAGGAGACTATCGAGATTCTCTTCCAGGAGTCTCTCATTAAGGTTCTCTTTGCAACCGAGACCTTCTCTATTGGTCTCAACATGCCCGCCAAGACTGTTGTCTTCACTCAGGTTACCAAGTGGGACGGTGTCAAGAGACGACCACTTACTTCGTCCGAGTACATTCAGATGGCTGGACGTGCTGGTCGTCGTGGTCTCGATGCTCGTGGTATTGTCATCATGATGATTGATGACAAGCTTGAGCCCGACACTGCCAAGGAGATTGTTACCGGTCACCAAGATCGACTCAATTCGGCTTTCTATCTTGGTTACAACATGATTCTGAACCTGCTCCGTATCGAAGCCATTTCCCCCGAGTTTATGCTTGAGCGATGCTTCCACCAGTTCCAGAACGCGGCTAGCGTCCCAGCTTTGGAGAAGGAATTGATGTCATTACAACAGGCACGCGACACGACGAGCATCGCCGACGAGGCAACGGTCAAGGATTACTACCAGATTCGACAGCAGCTTAGTGCCTACACCAAGGATATGCGGACTGTTATTCAGCACCCCAACTACAGCATTTCTTACCTTCAGCCAGGCCGTCTGGTGCAGATCTATAATCCCAAGGATGAGAATGAGACTATCGCCGGAAATGGTACTGACTTTGGCTGGGGTGTTATCGTCAACCAGACTGCTCGTCGACCACCCAAGATGGGCGAGCCTGAATACATTCCCCAGGAAGCACACGTCATTGACGTCCTCCTTCCTATATCGAGATCCAGTGCGGAATTCTCCCCAGGCCAGCCGGCTGAGGAGATGCCTCCTGGTCTCAAGCCCTTCAGCGACGACGACGACATCAAGTTTGCAATTGTGCCATGCCTCTTGACTTGCATCAAGGCGATTAGCCAGATCCGACTATTCTTGCCTAAGGAGGGCTTGAAGACAGAGAATGACAAGGAGACGCTCACCAAGTCTCTTATGGAGGTCAAGCGTCGCTTCCCCGACGGTCTGCCTGTTTTGGACCCCATTGAGAACATGGAAATTACAGACGAATCGTTCAAGAAGCTTTTGCGCAAGATTGAAGTTCTTGAGTCTAGACTTTTGGCAAACCCTCTGCATCTCTCTCCTCTTCTCCCTTCGCTATGGGACCAGTACCATGCAAAGGTCAAGCTCACCGAGAAGGTCAAGGAGACCAAGAAGTCCATCGCAAAGGCATACAGCATCGCCCAGATGGACGAGCTCAAGTCACGAAAGCGTGTCCTGCGCCGTCTCGGTTTCATTAATGATGCCGAAGTTGTGCAGCTCAAGGCCCGTGTCACCTGTGAGATCTCATCGACCGAAGGTCACGAGCTGCTCCTCTCCGAGCTTCTGTTTGACCGATTCTTCAACGAACTCACCCCCGAGATGTGCGCCGCCGTTATGAGCGTCTTTATCTTTGACGAGAAGGTTGAGGCTGCTGCGCTCAAGGAGGAGCTGCAGAAGCCCTTCCGTGAGGTCCAGGCCAAGGCAAGAATCATTGCCAAGGTCAGCCAGGAGTGCAAGCTTGATGTTAACGAGGAGGAATACGTGCAGAAGCTCAAGTGGCAGCTTATGGAGACGGTCTACACGTGGGCCCAAGGACGCACATTTGCTGAGATTTGGTGAGTAAATCAGTATACACCTTCAGGAACAACCGACTAATATGATTTAGCAAAATGACAAATGTTTACGAAGGCTCATTGATTCGTCTCTTCCGTCGTCTGGAAGAGCTCCTACGACAGATGGCCCAGGCCGCCAAGGTCATGGGCAACGAGGACCTGACCAAGAAGTTTGAGGAGAGTCTGTCCAAGATTCGCAGGGACATTGTGGCCGCCCAGAGTCTGTACCTGTAAGGCCCTGGTAGACTGCCATGGACTAAAAGGAGGATACCTTGCGTTGGACTGTAATTTTGCTATACCATCACCGGCTTGGGAGTTTGGCGCGTCGGGAAAAGATGTAGTATATTGTGATTGGGGTGTCGAGTTTCAGTCCCAACATTGGGAATGGAGCCTTTGCAGGCCCGTACTGTTTCGTATAATTTGATAGAGCATTGTATGTAGAGTCCCGCTTGTAAAACGCCTAACGCTATCCGTCCCATGGCTACCTGTGCTCTTGGGCATAATCTATCAATCCCGTTAATCCCCCGATAACTCCATAGTCACAAGATACACAATGCTACTCTTGCTCGTTGTCAAAATAGCGCCGCCAGAACCTGACCAGTGGTCTCTACTAAGGCCGATCGCCTGACAACTCCATTATAAAACCAATGCAGAGACTGAAGACAACGCCCAAGCCGACAAAAATCTGCCATCTCTGACTCCAGATTCCGTCTTGTCGCATCAGCCATGCTATACTCCCAAGCGGAAAGAAGAATCCAACCATCATGGCTTTGAATAGTATATCGAGAACGGAAGCCATGCCTGCATTCTCATCTTCCAAGGAATTTGACCCAGATGGGATACCTTCGGCGTTATTGTCAATCCAGGCATCTTCCATGTTGCGCAACGTGTCAGGCGAGGGCATGGCATCTGGTGTAAAGTTTGCTGTATGAATCGACGTAAACTGTGTTCTGAGCGTCGCAATCTCCGAAGGCGAGAATCCAGACTGTAACAACCGATCGAAACCCCTTGGTCTTGGCCTGGTCGACGCCGCAGGCTTTGATCCGTCACCAGTCGCATCCTTGGGCGGTTTGAGCGCTTCCTCCTCTTCTTTCTGCAGCTCCTCGCTTGTCAACTCATCCCCGATAGAGCAATTGACATAGACGCGTGAGACAGAAACTCCTTCGACCCCTTTGCCTTTTCCCTTGGGATCGTCGGCTTCGCGCGGTGGTGGGGGGAGCGGTTTAAGAACGGAGCTGAGGGCTGAGGCGTCTGGGAGGAGACGACCTTGATGGATAAGACGAAGGCGATTGCGGGAGGAGAGGCGGGTGCGGAGGAGATGTTTGAGGGCGAGAGTGGTTGTTGTTTGGGGAGAGGGTATGTCGAGATCGAGGTCGGGCTGAGAATTTGAGAAGCGGATTGTAAGATGGAGGGGAGGTTGTGATGATGATGAGGACTGCGAGGTCATGATGGCGGCATTGTTTGGATGGTAGTGAGTCTATGCGGTATAGAAATAGTGATTGACAGCTAAAGAGTCGATTGAATTTGCTGTCGAAACAAATAATTCGGTCTATTACAGAATGAGCAGTGTGACACTGATGAAGAAGTGAAGAAGTAAAGATGGATTGATGGTTTGGTTGTTGGGTGACGTTACCTCCACTTTCCGGGAGCAACCTTCTGGAAGGCGGGATGCTCGACAGGGGTTTGCAGCACTACAGGCCCCCACTTCCAGGGCCCGTCCAGCGCATGGGCTTCTAAAGATTCCTCGACCGCCCGGCAGAAACAGCAAAAGGTGGGCTCAACTTGGAATAAACATTGAGCATCATCCTTGACTTGTTTTTCATGTGCATCAACAATCACGCTCTACTTGACCCTTTTTCTCTCTCAAAACACCATATCTAATTTCCCATTCACTTATAATAGGGCGATGGTCGTGGCATGATGCCGCGCCTGCGAGGGACCAAATATTTGACCTGCTTTTATTGCGGCAAGAGGTCCAACACCAAGTATGACGGCATCACACGTCAGTTTCTATGCCTGTTTTGCGATGCGACGAACTACCTCGACGAAGTATGAGCACCACATTCAATATTCCGAAGATATAACTAACGAAAAATCTAGAATGGGGAAATCACGGATCCTCCTGTAGCCACGGAGCGTGAAGCTCCCGCAACACAATACGCCGTGCCTCGACAATCTCCTCCCTCGTCTCCCAAAGATAGCATCTTTTGCGCAACATGCCTCAAGAATCAACGTCTCTTTACATCATCACTCGCCCAGTATCTACCCGACGACCCGAATCACCCCGAATATCCCGAGCTTGAACGCAATTACTACCGCTATCGAAAAGGGTTGGAGGAGCGATATCCTCAAGTCTGCGATGAATGCGCCGAGAGGGTTGACAGCCAGATCCGAAGGGCTGGGTACACGGCTAAGACGGATCATCTTCGACGTATGATGGAGAAGAGTCGAGGACGGAAGAGCACTCCGGAAAAGACGAGTGCTCTAGACTGGGCTGATAGCCTGGGTAGAGGACTTTGGTGGGGAGGATTGGCGATGCAGATGCTGTGGCATCTTAGGGCAGTCACCTTTGCTTTACAACATGAAGACGTGGGGATGTATGATCCAGATGATATGAGCTGGCCGACATTGGTTGTTACTGGTCTGGCTTGGACTGTCGCATTCCTCCCTCCGGCGGATACTCTGATCAACAGTGCGGTTGCGGCAAGCATATTGTCATCGTGGTGGAACCCTCAGTTTGTGCAAGTCAGTCGTGGCTTTACAAGACATCTGTTGGGTTTTACACAGTGGTATTCTTTCCAGGGGCTGATCGTCTTCTTCCGCTTCCTGTTTCGCCGTGTTCTTGAGATGGATGGTGGTCAGGGGCAATCACGGAATGCTCAGCTTAGCGCTCACCTAGTTATGTCAATTGTTATGATCATGGTAAGTTGCTCGGCAAAACTATTGGAAAGTAAACTGACTGGCTCAGATATACTCCTCTGCGAAAAGATCCATCAAGATCGATACCACCCCCCTTTTCGGCACGTCCAACACCAAGTTCTCGCCAAAACAGCCCAAGATCACACGAAGTAAAAGGGAGGAACCTAAAACATTTTCAGACCTATTAAACGAAGCTTTGGATGAACCTTCACCAAGACCACAGGCCGACAGGATTAGCCAACCGCCCGTCAACTCTTGTTCGCCACCACCGTACTCGCCCAGAAATCCGTTGAGGGTTCCAGATAGTCGTGCCCAGTTTAATAACCTTAACATCACCCCTCAGAAGGCCCAGGAAGCTCAGTATGGGGATGAGATGGACTGGACACCAACTGAGTCTCAGTCACAGCCTCAATCACAGTACCGAGCTTTCCAGAACTCACCAATTTCAAACGGCCCTAGAAGGCCTTTTGGCGAGGCTCCTGTGAGCGCTGAGAAGAGCCCGTTCTGGTACAAAGTTCCTGCGGCACCAACGAACCCATCACAACGTCTACGAAACCCGCCCAATGCGCCTGTCTTGAGGAGCAAGCCGGTAGAACAAGAAAGCATATTTTTTCGAGGTGCGGCTAAAGCACGGGGTCGAGATGAAAGCGAAGAGCGTGAAGTTACGTTCAAGCCGCCGAGCTTTTTTGCGCCTCAAGAAAGCAATGATGAGGCTAACGGCCTGGCTGATCTACTGAGCCAGAGCTTTACTCTGGGCAAGGAACACAATTCACCTGTCAAACCTTCAACGGGGCGCTCATCTGGATGGACGTCGAGCGCTGATGTTTCTCCTGGTACACCCCAATGGGATAGGCTTGGTGTTGAGTTTATGGCACTAGCTACTATGCTTGTCATATGGGGCCTTACTGCTGCGGTTTCCATGCCCTTTGGCCGAGAAGTGCAATTAGCCTTGCTCTCTGCAGCAGGAACAATAGCGTTACGAGTAACAGGCGAAGCAAGTCGAGAAGGGCAAGCTCCTAGTACAGCAACCCTTATCGGCTCCATGCTGAGCGTCATTGAGCTGGCGGCTGTGTGCTGGCTCGGCTGGGAGGTGTGGCAGGGAAATGCAGATGCTGGAAAGTACGGCGTGGGGATTCTGACAGCCATGCTTGGGCATCAAGTTTGGAGTAGTTCAATTTGAGTTATGCATAGCTAAAGAGGGTTGGGAATGTTGTTTTGGCGGATATATCAAGTAAGGCGTTGGATGAGGGATGAAGAATTGTATAAGCATAGGTGAATGGATTGGAATGAGAAACGAGGAAAACATGTTGATGCATTAATGAAGTTCTTGAAGACATGACTTATGCTTCCTGTACATTACCTGTCTCAGTCTTCTGTTTGTAAGTCCCCATCGTATAGACTCGCAATCAATCTATATATCACATAAGTGCTAGAGCTTCAGTTGGCCTCTTAACGAGCTACATTTCTTCTGGGGCTGGTGATTTATGCCGCTCGATTCACGTGAACGGGCATGGCAGCTAAGTTGTTGATTTATTTTATTCATTAGTCCTCTGCAGAGATCTTTGTCCGCGGGACACTATCCGTGTTTCACATCATTATCAAGCCATCTAAGCCGTGTCCTCAAAGGGCGTCTCATAGGGCCGCTCAGCCTGGGGCGTGATGCGGGCCAGATGTCTTCGCTGGCCAGAATGCCAGTCGAGAATGGCCGTATGTTGGACGGATCGGTTGTCCCAGACAACGACGGTCTTTTCCTGCCACTTTACGCGGGCGTGGAAATCTGCGCCCCAAGCGATGTGCTCGTAGAGGAAGTTGAGAATGGCGTCGGACTCTTCCTTCTTGAAGCCGACAATGTTTCGTGTGACTGGACGTTGTTAGATATTTGGTCCTTGTGATTGTTTGGGAGGCCGACTTACACTGAGGGTTGACAAATAGAGACTTTTCGCCAGTGACGGGGTGTGTTCGCACAATGGGGTGCTCGTTCACTACGGGCTCACGACGCTTGACGCTACCCTTCTTAACGCTGGCGTTGACTTGCTCGATACCAGAGTGTGTAGCCTTGAGGCCGTGCAGCAGCTTCTGGAAAGCAGGTGAGAGACGGTTGTACGCCTCGACAGTGTTGGCAAAGAGGGTATCACCGCCCGTATCAGGGTTATCCAACACATAGAGGAATGTGGTTCCGGGAGGTTGCTGCTCGTAGGTAATATCAGAATGCCAAGCAACAGAGCTCACACGAGTCTTGAAAAAGTCCTCGTACGACTTGTCTCCTGCACTCCTGTGAACAAGATGGATCTCTGGGTGACCCTCAGGAGAACCTGAAGTGGGATGGATGTGGTGACGGCCAAAGTAGCCGCCAAACTTGAGAGCATCAGAGATGGGGAGGTCAGCAAAGTCCTGGTTTCGGAAGGCTACGACCTTGCGCTCGGCGACGTAGCGGGCGAGTTCATCCTTGCCAGCATCGGAGAGACTGCTCAGCTGGATGCCGTCGACTTCAGTGCCAATGGTTGGTGTAAGGTGAACGACTTTTGTGTCGGACTTGATGAGGTTGGGGAAGCTGGGATCGGCATCTTTGCCGTGGTCGTAGTGCTCAAAGGGCTCGAGAGGAGGGTAAACTTGGGCTGGGTTCCAAGTAGGGAGGTAGTTTGGGTACTGAGTTGATTAGTACAGATGATAAGGTGCGTATAAGTAGATGTGTACCTTGGCAGCAGAAAACCCCTCAATTCCCTTTTCTTCATCCTCTCGGCGATAGGACGTGGGAGATAGCTCCTTGTATACACCCTCGACGTGGCCGGGGTAGAGCTTTAGCTTCTGGGCATCGGTGACGATGCTTGTTACGGTTTCAACTGCTGAAGGAGCCATTGTAAGGGTATTTAGAAGCCGTTGAATTCTGAACTTCTAGTGTGATTTTAGGTCAAAGAGAAGGGTCTATGTGAGAGGTAGTAATAGGCTTTTATATATGCGACTTCATTCCTCATCGGCACTCATGAATGGATATTGCTGTCGTGATACTCCGAAACGCGGGGAAACATGACTTGGTCAGCTTACATCCGACAATATATTGACCACTGAATTTAAGAGTTGGAACTATTGCGCAAGTGTCGTGTCTATTGCGTTGATCAATGAGATGCAGTCAATGGCTTGCTCAACTTGTACTCAAAGCACGCAATGTCTCGGTTATAGTGCTACGACTGCACGCCAAACGATGAGGACTCAATCGTTGATGAATGTACAATTGGTATCACGGCGTCATGGAATGGGATTGCGCCATATTGAGGTTTGGTTGTAGGGGGCGCCGTTTCGCTGGCGCAATCTCTGGGGATGGGTCACGCAATGTGATAATCAGGCAGAGTTTTGGAAACGGATTATCGGCGTCTCGGGTGTCGGAATTCAATTTTGTTCTCTACCTGTTTTCATTGAAAATGATTCTAAGCATAATGAATTTATATGTGGTTGAATATGACTGAGTTGCAGTTGAGTAGTAGGGTAGAAATCTATGTTCTTCCGGGGAAATAGTATCAAATACCCCAGATCAACCCAATCTACTCAGCTACAACTACCGAACTCAGCCAAGTCCGAGATACATCTATAGAATAAGCTCAGACCCTCACTTACACGGTTTCTCGGTCGGTTCTTTCAGCGATTGGTTCGGACTTCTTCCATTGCCAGCACGTCATTCCTCTCTTTGTGATGAGATGGGTTAATCGTCCGTGTGTAAAGTAAGTCGATTGTCATGTTAGTCTGCAACGCAACGCAACGCAACGCAACGCAACGCAACACCGTTTTTACGTGAATGCATGTACCAATCGCAATCTTTAGAGATCTCTAACTGGCGAAACCTTATCATTGAACCTCTATTGGCTCGCTCGACCTGCTCCGGGGGTTCATGGGCTGTCGCGGTATCAGTGCTCACTTGAGGCATCTTGATGATGATCCAGCTTGGACCCCAGTCTCTCAGAGCTGCTTGGCTCCTTCAGAGTGCCTAGATGTCTTGGTATCTGCTTTCAACGTCGCCTTTTCCTCCTAGAGGTATCGGCGAACCCTCGAACGGGTTGGTTATGTCCAGAATCCCACGTTGGCCGAGACCTGAGGTGATTCTCAAGGCCCATTGCGACATAGATAGTCCCAGATCATCTTTCTATGAGATTTTTGAGGTTTTATAGGGGAAATTCGAAGAATGTTGGATCATCCGTAGTGTTCATGGAGGACTTGGTGTTCATGACAGGGAGGAGTGGTCGAGCCTTTATAAGCCAGACCATGCATCCATCAGTCACATCGTCTTTTTGACATCTCCGCGGCTCTTCTTCTCATTCTTCTTTTTCCGCGGAACTGAACCTTCTCGTGCACCCTACCCTCCACAATGGCTGTTAGTGAGGATCCCAGGGCCAAAGAGGTCGATGTCAAAGATCAACGTCACAACGACAGCAGTGATGAATCTGCTTCAACTTTAATCGAACATCCCTTTTCTGATCCAGAAATTGCCGATCGCTGGCGTAAAGTTTATGAGAATGCTCAATATGAGAATCGTCACCGGTTTGATCCCAACTTTACATGGACTGCCCAGGAAGAGAAGAAGCTAGTTAGAAAGGTGCCGTACACTATTAGCAGACGACTTAAACCTGGGAGAAGCTATTAGCTAACAGAGAGGCTCGTCTCGCCGCCACAGATCGACTTTCGCATCTGTCTCTGGGCCTGGGTCATGTTCTTGTCTCTAGACTTTCACCGGCGTAACATCAACCGTGCTATTTCCGATAACATGGTGAGTTTATTCTCCGAGGCTGCTTTGGAAGCAAACTAACGATGTCTCGATAGTTGCCGGAAATAGGCATGGACACAAACGATTTTAACTACGGCCAGACTGTAAGTCAAATCCCTGCTCACCCCGCTATACGTGGACTAACACGAATAGATCTTTCTCGTTAGCTTTCTCTCTGCCGAATTACCCAGTGGGTTGATCAGCAAGAAACTTGGTGCTGATAGATGGATTCCCTTTCTCATCTGCAGTTGGTCACTGGTTGCAGGTTCACAGGCTGCGTTGCAGAGCAGGAGTGCATATTTTGCCATCAAGGCTCTCTTGGGTCTGTTGATGGGTGGATTTATTCCGTAAGATCTCTCCTATCTTTGTGCTTCTGAGTGCAATAAGCAACTGACAAAATGCAGTGACATTGTCCTATGGCTCACCTACTTTTACAAGTCCAATGAGCTACCCATAAGACTTGCCTTTTTCTGGACAGCTCTGAGTACTAGCAACATCCTGGGATCACTCCTTGCCGCTGGTATTCTTCAGATGCGAGGAGTTGCCGGATGGGGCGGTTGGCGATGGCTGTAAGTGTTCCAGCATTTCAGGAATTGGAAGAGTAAGGCTAACTTTGTTGTCAGGTTTCTTCTCGAAGCGATTGGTACCTTTATCGTTGGTCTCTTCGCTTGGGTTCTGATGCCTCCTGGCCCCTGTCAGACCAAGAACTGGTTCCGTGGCAGGGATGGTTGGTTCAATGAGCGTGAGGAGTATATCATGGTTAATCGACTTCTTCGCGATGATCCCAGCAAAGGCGATATGAACAACCGGTACGTCACAGTAATTACCTTGGTCACTATCATAGATTTAACGTCTAACATCTTGATAGACAAGCTGTCAACCTGTCCAAGCTCTGGAAGGCCATCAAGGACTGGGAGCAGTGGCCGCTGTACATCATCGGTCTCATGGTCTACATCCCTCCGGCTCCTTTCAACACTTATCTCTCTTTCATCCTGCGCCAGATCGGATTCTCAGTCTTCCACGCCAACCTTCTTGCTATCCCCTCACAATTCCTATATGCCGTCAACTTGATCATCATCACTTGGGTCTCTGAACGCGTCAAAGAACGAGGCATGTTATCATCCCTCTCCAATATCTGGATCTTCCCGTGGGTTCTCGCCCTTGTCGTTCTTCCAGGTGATATCTCTCCCTGGATTCGCTACGCCCTCATCACCGGTCTACTGAGTTATCCGTACTGCCACGCTATTCTTGTTGGTTGGAACGCCAGGAACAGTAATAGTGTGCGTACAAGGGCTATTAGTGCCGCGCTATACAACATGTTTGTGCAGACGGGTAACATCGCTGCGTCCAATATCTTTCGTGAGGATGATCAACCTTTGTATCGCCGTGGCAATAGGGTCATTCTGGGTATTACATCTGCAAATATTGTTCTGTTTTACTTGGTTAAAGCATTCTACGTCTGGAGAAACAAGGTCCGCGACAGAAGGTGGAATGCTCTGACTAGGGAGCAACAGCAGGATTATCTTCTCAACACTACAGATGAGGGCCAGCAACGTCTTGACTTTCGATTTGTTCATTAAAGAAACTGAGCGGCTGACTAGATAGCTAGCTAGGATCGTCGCTGGTGGAAGAAGTACATAACTTGTTAGAAGAGATAGCAAATAGATGGCTGTAAAAGTTGATGGCTCAAGAAGGCATATGGGAACCATATGCTTAAAAAGTGATGCCTAGCCTGGGATTTAAAAGGATTAAACTAAACATCTAAGATTGTATTAGTACAGTATTTCTGCTCCTTATACTTCGCTTGTATCTGATTATCATTATACTCTGGCAGTCCTCTGAAAAGTTTCGAGGCTTGAAACTGTACAGCCTGCTTATGCTGCGTCGCATAATTTACCCAAGAAGGAGCTATAACGAATGTAAATTAAGCGCCTCTTTGAAGCGGAAATTGCTAGATGACCAGCGTATGCTGGCGAAATTACCCGATTAGGAAAGTATTAAGAAGTTGGCAAGGTTTATAGAGATCACCTGACGTCAAATGATAACCGCCTAGCCTCGGCATGTTTGTCCTGTCTGAGAGGGGACGGATTCTTCTTTGTTCTTAATCAAATCTTGTCAGCTCAATAATAGAGCACTAATACTACACGATGACCACCTATGAAACTGCTGAAGACCAATATGTCACTGTAGGTGGCATCAAATTCGCCTACCGACGCTTCGGTGCAGACCATGGCGTTCCACTCACACTGCTCATGCACTTTAGGTGAGTATATCTACCAATCTTGAATTCAATAAAGAAACTAATAATTGTAGGGGAACAATGGATCATTGGGATCCAGCGCTTATAAACCCTATCGCAGCCAAGCGCCCTGTCATCACTATTGACAATGCCGGCGTAGGCCGCTCTGAGGGCGAGGTACCCAAGAAATATACCCAGTGGGCGCAATATTACATCGACGTCTTGCGTGCCATCGGTGTCAATCAGACCGACGTGCTTGGCTTCTCCATGGGCGGGTGCACAGCGCAGCTCGTCGCTCTCAATGGACAAGATCTAGTTCGTCGCCTCATTCTCTGCGGAACTATGCCCAGCGTAGGTGAAGGCACAGTGGCCGCCTCTTCTCTGGAGCCGTTCAATCGTCTCAAGTCTGCCGAGACAGAAGAGGAGCAGAAAGAGGCCTTTTTGACGGGTATGTTTAATACGTCAGATAAGAGTCGAGCTGTAGGTGAGGTAGCATGGAAGAGAATCACTGGGGCGCGGAAGAATAGGAGTGATCATGTCGATCCTGCCAATGCTCGTCGACAGGCAATTGCTTTTGCCAAGTTCATGGACCCTAAGCAGTCCAAGGATGGATCATATGATCGGCTCGAGGAATTACGCATACCAGTCTTGATAGCAAATGGTGAGTTGACTGGGCCACTATATCATCAACTACTGACACAATCCTTTTTAGGGAGTGAGGATCTCCTCTTACCAACGGAAAACAGCTATTTGATGTGGAAGAAACTAAAGAACGCAAAACCTCAGCTGCATCTATATCCAGACTCTGGACATGGGTTCCTCTGGCAGTATGCGGATCAGTTTTCTAAGCTGATTAATGATTTCTTGGATGACGAGCCCAGACTATCGAGTCGCCTTTAATAAGCAGAAAAGCAGTCAATTGATCAATCATGGCGTCAAATATTGTATATCATCACAAGCAAAAGAATTCAATAATTCATATAACTGTTAGAGATTGTAAATGTGAATACTGCACGCCTCTATCTAAATACGCTCATAATCCAATAGCCAGTTATGCAAAACACCAAGTACATGAACCCCTAAACTCCTTTTCCTCTATCCATCTACCAGATATAGCACGAAATGCAGCACGATACTTATAGCTACTTCCTAGGCTTACACTTGCACTTGGGGTCAAACACCACAGGGCAATCACAGCAGACATCGTCCTTGGCCCAAGTGATGTGGGCGCCCCAATTGTAGACCTGGTTGAGGGTGTTGTACTCAGAGTAGGCCTTTGTGATCTTGCCAGCCGAGTTCAGAAAGACCATGTCGATACCGTTGCCGCGACCACGCTTAACTCCACGAGGAACTTCAAAGTCACCCTTCCAGTAGAAGCTGAAGGTGTTGCAACCGTAGGCAACAGGACCCTTGATGAAGGCGCTGGGGTCGTTGGTCTTTTCAGTGTTGCCAGCGATGAGCTCTCTTCTGTTCTTATAAACGGGAGGGAAGTCATTGTTCTATAGATAACTGTCAGAATCCAGACGTCCACGCTGTATTTATGAGTGTAGACATACCTTGGCGTACTTGCTAATATACTTGGACGAAGACGATGATGTCCACCAAACAGACTGAGAGTATAGCTTGAAGTTCTCATCAAAGATGGTCCTTGCAAGCGCTCCACCATCTGTAATGCCCGAGAACGTAGCGACGTACTTGTTGACAATTGACTCGAGCCTGCTCTTTGGAAGGCAGCCTGTGGACTCTGTAGTCGCCTTCTTGGTGTTTTTGTTTGCGTTTGTGTTGGCGTTGGGGTTGGGGTTGCCGGCGCCGGAGTTGGCCGCCTGTTTTTGACCAACAGGTTTATACTTGTTGGTCTCTGGATGGTCATAGTTTCCTCCATAGGCGTTGTATCCCGCCTTGATGGGAATGCCGGCTGCTGGTAGGAAGTTGTCTGGTGCCCTGCGGTGAATGCTGGTAGCTGTGGATGAGATGGCGCATGCCAGGACAGAGAGGGCGAGTGATGCCTTCATTGTGTGGATGTGTGAAACACTGTCGTACCCTTTTTCTAGGATTCGTTTGTTTTCAAGAGAGTGTGATTGATCTGAAAGATCAAGACAAGAGTGGGAATTTCAAGTTTGTGGGCTGGTGGTTAAAGAAAGACTGAGACAACCCTTCCAAATAGACGAACTCGCCATCTTATACCCTGTGGTCATAGATAGAAAAAGCCAAATCTTTAGAGGTTAAAGATTTAAGTTTAAGCTATTCTAGCTCTAGATGCATGTGCTTTTGATAGTCGTTGCGGCAAAATTCCAGTCGTGCCTGGTCTAAGCTAGATGCAGCAGAGATCGGAACTCGACTTGAATGAATCAACTCGAAGGTACTTGGCGTAATACTGATATCTGTCCGTAAGGAAATCGATGTATTATGTTAACAACATGATGAATGCTTTGAGTATTCAAGTCTCATAACATAGTCTTGAGGTCTTTTATGGGCTGTCACTTACACGTGGCTCGGGTAAGACCACTCCCGGTTCGCAGCGACATCCGAGACAAAGACTTGGCATGTTTAAAGGCGTTTTTGTGGCGGTGCCTAGTTATAAACTATTCCAGTAATATGATATCAAGGGATCAGAAAGTTGTGTAAGTGAGTGACAGACAAACAGTTGGCCCAACGACTACGGAATGCAGTCCCCCATCGCCCTCCCCGAACCCAGCACATATCCGGCGTCGCTTACGTAGTCTGTGGAGATTCCAGATCTTCTAGCTTCAGGTATCAGATCTATTTTTCGATGTCCAGCATCTTTCATTCTTGCTTCAAGATCTGTGATCTTGAGAGGCTGACACTATCGTTCCGGTAGACAGGGGCAAACATTCGAGAAGTATCCGGGAGAAGTTACCCGTTGGATACCACTGACATTCTCACTCTTAAAGTTTGGTTTCGCTTTGATTATTTGGCATGTGTCTACTCGTGGCTGACCAAGCGAGTTATAACCGAGTCTCTGCGGTGATACTGAAGTGGCTTCAACCAAGTAGTAGGTGATTCACTACCAAACTAGATATGTATTATGAGGGCATTGACTTATTCTACGTCTATTACGATATTAGGCCAAACTTGTAGAATTTTTAGTGAAAGTATTATAACTACTAGCACAAGAGGCGACTGGTGGGATGATCCCCTCGAGATCTTAGCCAGAGCTGGCCCTAGTTGAGGCGTGTTTGGGGCCTCATTATCCTCCTCATGAATAGTACCAGCCATCTTAAGAAGGCTCTCTATATTTCCAAAACAACTAAGTTCATTCTTTATTTGGTTCATACACCCTCGCCATTAGGGTTGTTGCTGGTTATCGTTTGGGAAGTCTCGTCCACGAGAACAGCAACCTCTGCCACGCGGATTTCAATTTTTGCGCCTCGTCGCCTGGCTTTAGTTTGATTTTTCTGGTCAAGTTGGAGGAAATAGAGTCAAAGGTGGATTAGTTATCGGTTGTTGGCCAGTACGGGGGTGCATGGTGCTTCAGTGTGCGGATAAAACTAAGGGTACAGATAATATAATAGCCTTGAAGAGGGGGTTATTATAGCTGTCAACTTATACTAGCTTTATTACAACAATAGTCAAATCTACTATGAGTCTCTTCTACATTGTTATAACCTGCACTGAGATGCTCCTCTATAAGTCCAATCTAACCTTCTAATACAAGCATTTCCCTTAGTTCCTTTGTTCTCCAAGTGTAGTTGAGAGGAGGCTGGGAGGACCCCTTCTTTAAAGAACAAGTAGCTCTATATTGTATGGCAAGGCTAGTAAGTAACGATATAGTGTTCTTTGGGCGTTTAAGTATGCTAATTAGAGAAACCAAGGGTCATGGAGCAATTATGTAATAGTATTAAAGAGAGTCTAAGAATATATCTACCCATACCAGACCCCCTAGTATCAGCATCCTAATTATACTCCGTTAAATCATAATCATATTAAACATAAACATTTCTCTCGTTGAGAATCGTAAGTCGTTCAGGAGAACAGTCTTGTGCGTCGTGCAGTCGTTTTATGTCCCAGTTCCCACACCTCTATCCCATCCCATCACTCCGATCAAGAGCCAATACTTGGTCCTTGTGATTGATAAGATTCTTTCGAATGTGTTAATTATAAATACTACTGTAATTTTTTAGAGTGTCACTCACCATTTTCCAGTTACTCTGCGGCCTCTACCTCTACCTCAGCTTCAGCTTCAGCAGCAGGCTCACGCTTGTAGGAACCATAAGTTGAGTATTTCTTATAGTTGTAGCTTCCTAAAGGGCTATTAGAACTAGAGAAACTGGAGATGTATTGGGTTCTACTCACCGTAATTGACGGGCTTCTTTGGGGCGGGCTTCTTTGCGGGAGGAGCTGGCTTCTTAGCTGGCTTCTTTGGTGCAGGCTTTGGTGCAGGCTTTGGTGCGGGCTTTGGTGCAGGCTTCTTCGCATAGCTGCCATATGATGGATAAGACTTGAGATTCTCGCCTGCTCCCTTATAATCACCATAGTGTGCGTATCCAGGAGCGGCTTTAGCTTCAGCCTCAGCAACAGGAGCTGGTGCGGCGATGGCACCTGCGGCGAGAGTGAGGAGAGTGATAATGGAAAACTTCATGTTGGCGTCTAGGACAGGAACTGGGAGTTCAAGAAGATAGTGAGGGTTGTGAAAGACTGAGAATGTGGGAGTTGTTTTGCTTGAGTGGGAGAGAGGATGATGAGAGAAGAGTGGTAAAGGAAACCTCAACCCGGGATGAACCTCCAGCTTTATGGACGAAGATTGACGCTGTGAAGACGGAAAGAAAGGCCTTCGTATCCATTCTGTTAAACTTTACTTTGCAAAATCAACATGGATTCTGTCGCCATCGAAGCCTCCTTCGGATCCAGAGATTCCAGACTCAGCTTATGACGATTCGACCAAGCACCGGCTTCCACGGCACGGACAACTCAGCAACCGACTTACACTAACTCTTTGAAAGCTTGAGCTGAAGATCACCTCGTATTAACCAGTCATCGGCCAAGTTAGGTAGAGGAGGGAGAGGAGAGCAAGTTGTCGGGATCACCGCTCGGAGGAAGTTACCATTGGCCATGCACGAGGCTGAGGGCATCACATACATTCTCTGATTCCTTCAAGGGCAAGGATCGAATAACTAGCACAGGCCTTTGCATCATGGTTCATCTCTATTGGGTTCTAGTTCTTCTCTCCGCAGCGAGCTGACCTCAGCTTACACTGACCTGCCAAGGCTCTTGTTGAGGAAGTTCAACAAACCCATCGGTGATGCTCGTGTAAGCCTTGTCTAGCTCTAGAACGAGCTCGCGGGTAGGTTACCGACGGTTTCCTCTTTTGGGCGAGCTACCATCTAGCTAAGCG
This sequence comes from Fusarium buharicum, assembly GCA_014822075.1. NCBI lineage: Eukaryota > Fungi > Ascomycota > Sordariomycetes > Hypocreales > Nectriaceae > Fusarium > Fusarium buharicum. The sequence continues at coordinate 159,388 of JAATHB010000015.1, forward strand.
GTGATCCAAGCCTCTTGAGCTAGCTAATGCACGTTGGACACTCTATTATAAGTAATGTGATCTTTTGGGATGTCGATAACACGAGAAACTTTGTTGAAGATGCCAGACGTGCATAAGATCAATTGGTCGATTGACTGATTTGGACTATGATGATGTCTTTGACGAGCTCGGCAAATGATTGCCTCGGTCGATCTGTGGACTTGATACAATACATTTTTTAACTTACTTGGTTGTATACAATTGATGACCATTGTGCTATTAAATTGTTGTTCTTTCAGATAATAAACCAACAGCCTGAAACTCCCACAACCAAGGTCTTTCAGCCCCAGCAAGCCTCGTCTTACATTTCCCACGCATCTTACCCAGGCCATCCAAGTAAATATAATCCCTGATAAGGAAGCTATTTCCAAAAAGAGACCATCAAAGGCTATTGTGGCTTCGAGCTAAGTGGCCCCGTGGCCCGGTTTGACCAACCACCCTAGAACACCAACTCCAACTCAAGCCTCGCGGTTACGAGAAGTTCAATCATTGTTGGTCTCGTAAAGTTCCATCCGTCTAGATCACATCGAAGAAGCTTCTCTGATCTGCATAAGCACATCCCGAATAGGGCCGAGAAGCCAAGTCCAGCCGTGCCGAAACTCGCAATGAGGCCCTCTCAGCCTTGCTTTTGTACGCCATCATGCAGACGCCGCTTCTTGTCGTGATAGACACTATGTCGATGTAGGTATGATCGCTTTTTCTCAAAATCAAAGTGATTGGTGCCCGCCTCGGATTCACTGTTTGTTGGTTTGGCCAAGCTGGCTCGTCTCGATAGATAGCTTACCGTACATCCCGGTCTAGCATCAAAAAGCCTCGCTTATCAAAAGTTATGTCTAGACTCTAGACCTCGATAATGGCTGTGATATCTCGGAATTGCCTCATCAGGAAAACAGAGTTTGACCGATTGACGTCGGATGGATCGGCAGCAGGAATTGGGTTAACGCTACAACTGTCAGCTTTATTCTATTTTCTGTCAAGCCTGTCGTTAAGGGTCTCGAGAGTTCCCGTTCTAAATTTATGACGGAGAAGGTTGACGTCGTTCTAGGTTGTATCCTTTTCTTGCTGGCATTGATTCTCTCTGCCTAATCTCTATTGACCTTTATCGACTGACTTGCATCTTAAACACAACTCGCTCGTTTAATTACTCTTCCTTCAAACATATTTTCGTATCTCTCTATCTTAATAACCATGGCTCCAAAAGAAGAACAAGAATCTGCCCTCCTAAATCCTCAAGTCGAAGGCCACGATGACACAGACGAGGACGCAGAGTCATTCCACTATGCCCCTCCTCGAAGGCGGCGTTATACGTTATGCAAATGCGTTGGATGGATTGTATCCTTCATCGCAGTTGTCTTCCTATCAGCCATTGCTGGTGCTTGGATCTCAATGACACATCTCAACATGGACAAAACATGTGCTTCACATACAACAAAGTGGTGTAAGTCCCTCATCACTCTCAGAACTTAGTATCATTTTCCTGACGTTGCACTCTTCAGCCCCGGTCCTCAGAGACGTTGCGATAAAGTACAAGACACAGCTCTTTGAAGGGAACTTTATGGAGGAAAATATCTACCGAAAGAATGCCACGAAAAAGGTTGACGATGCATGGGAAGCACTAGGAGTTGACTGTATGTGCATATTTCCTCAAGCAATTCTCGTGGTATCTTCCACTGACTTGACCCAGACCGGCCTGGTGTCGTTTCCTACAAAGATGGCATTGCCAGTGGCCTCACTTCAGCCCATGCTCAGGTGAATCCCAAGTATGGAGGCGGATTCATTGTCAATGTCGAAGGCCTGCATCACCTTCACTGTCTGGTATGAGTTGGCGTCCTACCAAGAAGATCGTATTGACTAATCTTTGAGTAGAATCTTCTTCGCAAATCTCTCTACTTTAACTATGATCACTACAAGGCTCTAGGCGGACACGCCTTTCATAATGATGGCGAAGTCTTCCGTTTACATCTCAGTAAGTCACACTCATTTCTTCAACGGCCAAACTCAGGTACTAATCAGTCTAGCTCATTGTCTTGACACTATTCGCCAAGTTCTCATGTGCAGCACTGACACTGGTCTGCTTGGACAAGTATGGTATAATAAGGACGATCCTAGGGCATTCCCTGACTTCAACACCAAGCACACCTGCAAGAACTTCGATGATGTACGGAAGTGGGCAAAGAAGCTTCAGGTAAGTTATGCAGCTCATGGATTCTTCTAAACATGATGTTAATGGATATGAATACAGGCTCCCCCTTCTGAATCACTACCAGGAGACTACCTCGTCAGCCCAGAGCCAGATGACGTTCTTGAGTTTACACCATAATTATAGATAGACTCATCTTCGAGTATTCAGTTTGGAGTCTGGTGTTAGGTTTACAGTAGATCCACAGTTCTTGTCGAGATAAATGAGGGTGATATACACATATACCAGCAGTTAGGAGCCATATACCCTTCACTTATAATTTCATGAATCATTACGTCAATTAAACTTTTACTCTTCCACTTATCTGATATCTATTACTTTATGTGGACTCTGCTATCCCACTGCCAATACCAAGTACGTGAAAGTTGTTCTGTGAAGTGACAGCTATACTCGGAGAGACGGACTAAATATCTTAAGCCTCTCCATATGGTATTAGGTTCTTTAGCTACTGATCCCAAAGATCGTTTGCCTTTTCGCTATTCCCAGTGGCGCGTTTCTCATCGGAGTAGACAACGGTATGGCTATGCCTCGCTTATGAACCCTCACAATAAGGACATCTCAACAGCATTTACAGCAAGAGCCAATAAGATACACTCAAAAAGTACCACACCGCTGAACCGTTTTCGATGGGAAACGGGGAAGGATATGGTTTGAGGTGGCAGATGGTCATATTCCAGTCTGAGGCGGGGCATCAACAGCTAAAAAAAACTTCACAAACTCGATATCAATCACGCAAAAAGTCCCATGCAGGTAAACGAGAGTAGTTTACTTATCATTGATGTGGTAAAGTTAGGTAAAATGAGCGTCCTTCTAGCGTCCTTCGAGACCCAAGGAGCGTATCAGACACCTATCTGTAACGGGTCTAATCATGTTCTTTCATCTGTACCGTCATCCTCCAACTTAAGCTTTAGCCTGAGGAGCCTCGGCCTGAAGGCGATGGAAACCTCCAGAGGCTGCAACATCCTTCTGCAACTGAGCAATGCGCTTCTGGTCACCAGTAGGATCGTTAGACTCCTCAGAGAGAGCCCACTCGAGGTACGAGTTGGTGTAGTTGGGCTCGAAGCTCTCGTTCAGCACACCGAGGCGCTTGCCGTACTTTGTCACCTTATCCCAGTCACGCCTGACGTTCTTGAGGTCCTTGCTGAAGTAGGCGAAGCTGCGCTCAAAGATCTTGCGGTTAAGCTCGGTGCCCATGACGGGCTTGAAGTCGACGTACTCGGCCCAGGCCTTTTCGGGCTCGGCAAGGACAAAGTCGGTGGCCTTTTTGACAGCGCGGAGGAACGATCGCACCTTTTCTGGGTTCTCGGCCAGGAAGGTCTCGTTTCCGATGTAGAGGATGGTGCAAAAGCAGCAGCAGCCGAGTTCAGCGAGCTCGTCGATGCGCAGCATCTGAACATCATCCTTGGGACGGCCCTGAGCGGTGAGCCACTCTTCGAGCTCGACCATCTGGACGTTCTCGAGACCAATGCCAGCGTCGATCTCGCCCTTGATGATGGCCTTGGAAACGTTCATGCCGCATCGCACAGCAGTGTAGTCGTCGGGGGTCATGCCGTAGTGCGAGGTGAGCTCGTCAATCTGGATCTTGCCAAACTCGCCGACGTAGCCGATGCGCTTACCCTTGAGGATGCGAAAGTCGGTGGTGATGCCAGAGTCCTTGAGGTAGACGACGCCGGTGAAGGGCTCGTCGAGAAGACTGCCAATGGACTGGACAGGGAAGTTGCGGGCCTTGGCAGCCAGGGTGTGAATCATGGCTTTGAATCCAAGATCAACCTTGCCGGTTCCAATGATCTCGGTGACATCCTGGGGGAGTTAACATGTTTGTAGATAGTGGTCAATCACAGGCAACCTACACTGGGGTCATTGGGCTCGAGAAGAGCAACCTTGATTCCCTCCTCCTTGAAGTATCCTTTGGCCTGGGCTAGGTACAACGGGGCGTGGTAAGGCGTAGCGTGCCTGACAATTGTTAACTCAAGTTCTTGTGCTATAGCAGATTAGTTGTACCAGTTGGTGAGGAAAGTGATCTTGTCAGTCGACATCTTGAAAGATCAAACGGTATGCTACTATGGTTAGTTTCCCGGTCACCCGGAACAGAGGGGAGGGGATTAAGAAGCATGTCCTTTCGCTGGTATTATCCAGATCAAGTTCGCCGGTATTTCTCAGATCAACTGCCCTGCTCTGCCCGCCCTCAAGCCCGTATCAAAGTCAAGAGCTACCATCATGTGGTAGCTCTTAGACCTAGCTGCGGGACAAAAGGGGAGGAACAGAACATGGAGGCAGTTGAACACCCGGATGCGTTCTTTTAAACGTTACCTTGATACATGGTAATAAATGCGAAGAGAGCCATTGCTCCTTTTCTATGTGTTGTCACATCGTACCGAATATGTGTGTTGGATAAGTTTTAACAAAAGTTACAGATGTTTAACGAAGAATTGAGTTGAAAGATTAACGTTACGAAAGTCAGAGGAGAACGCATCTTGATATAACAATGCCTCAACAACCCCGCTGAGGGGTTGCTGCGTTGCACTCAACCTCAACGTCATGGCAGTGTGGGCATTTATGCACTGGTCGTTCATCTCATTGGTTATCAGTTATCAAAGATGAGGGAATATTCTGGCAAAGAACTCAAATATGATGATAGAGAGGTTGAGAGGGCTTCAAGTTCACTCTAGCACGTTAAGCCGCGGGGGCTCTTGCATTAGGGCCGACATCGCGCGTAACAGATGATATGACTACCTACAGAAATTCGTGATAGTGAGAGAAGAAAACCAACAGAGACGTGGACCATATCATGAGAATAGATCATGACCAAGTAATGTCTGTGAGTTATGTGCGTATGAAAATGTACAAGTTAGGCTCAAGTTTAGGGTAGTCACATGTGAACTGGGCAACCGTAATTTACTCCTCCAACGTCTAATATTTCAAAATGACCATGGTGCCACAGCAGAAAGAGATTAGAAGCTCGGAACCGCTAAAAACAGATTGCATATTCACCTGGGTTAGCGTCAGCTTCGTAGGTGATCTGATGATTTCTCAATATAGCCGCCGACAAATGCTGAATGCAACAGTGAACATATTACCTATTTACTAGCCGACCAATTGACTGAACCCCAGTCTTGATGGTTAAAAGTGTGTTTGCTCGTGATAAAGTAGCAGTTAGACGAGCACAGAGGCAACATATGAACGCGCCCCCCTTATAATTCATGGCCACTCTTATAGAAATTTCGCTTGTTGGAAGTGAGACCATTCACGGGACCGTCAATAACCACAATACGAATTGGAACCAGAGCGAGAAACTATATCACCAGTGAACAATCTTGTTGGTTCATTTCCGAAGCTTATGCGGCCCAGCTTCAAGCTCTTCGCCGGCCGTCAACAGGGCTGAAGAGCCGCATAACGAACGGAGGAAGACTTCCATGCGAACCGTGAATTAAATGCTTGTACTTGTGAGCTTGGTCCATGTTTCCCCTGTACCGGGGAACTAAACCCGGGGAAGCAACAACTGGGGAGAGAGCTTTGCTTCCCCTGAGCGAGCGTGGAGCTGAGACTGAACCGTGGGATTTCGGTGTCCTAAAGGGGTAATTTGGGGACCCAGACGTTGCGGATGCTTCATCCGCCGCCAGTTCGGTGTTGAAAAGCGTAGGTCTTCACGTGGTAAGAAAGGGCGACCTGGTTCCTGCCCGTTGGGATCCAATGAAGATGTCCTATCAGAGACAAAGTCAATGTCGCTAATTCCCAAAATAGTCGACCAAGGTAGCTCCTCGGTGAGAGCTTAGACGGGCGTTGTAAGTTCATCTAACGCTTTGATATTGATGTACCTAAGACATTGTTTAAATTAGCCCTCAAACGAAGAACGAGATGAGATGCCTGCTTGTCTCATAGCATCAGAGATCCATGTCAATACCACGGCTCCGTTCCGGTGACACGCGAGAATTTTCCAGTATTGGAGTGTCGAAGATGCGAAACTTTCAATCTCACGGACCACCAAAAGGTTAGACCCCTAAGACCTTATGAACAGGGACATGTCGCGTGTAAGAGATCAATATGATACAGCAGCATAACTGAACTGCCGGGAGAAAAATGCTAGATAATTATAGTAACAACAGAAAACAAACAATTGAAACACTGATTACCTAAAGTCTGAGGCTGGTATCGACTCTAAGGTGAGGCACATGTCTTGTTAGCAGCCTCAGACACAATGACGTCGGTAAGCCATTCCAAGATTTTCGATTTGTACAACTGGTGACGCTCGGGAATAGCGGACAACGATGAATTGGCAATACCCACAAGATGGATGTGGCAGCACAGTAGAGGCAGATCCGATCTATCATCTGCCTCTAAACGCCGCATTCACCGGAAAACGGCGATTGTTTCGCACCGATCAGCCTAAGAGAGACCGTCTTGCAACGGGAGATATCCGACACAGCCGTAATTACGGCCGGTCGGTGGTTCGGTCGAGTCCGCCCGTCCGCCACTTACATCCAGTTAATTTTTTTGCTGGTTAAGCTTCATTGTGATATACTTTGAACGTGAGTGAAACACGTCAGTCAGTCCATCTCGACGTCTTACGTGTAACATTGTACGAAATAGATATCATGCGCGACTCGGCCTCTGCCGCGATAGTCACCTTTGTCATGCCAGGGCAGAGCACAGATGATGCGGAATGGATCATCAACTAGGGTCCTGGATGCGCCCCGACTGACCCGAATCAGCCTGGAGACACGATGATCGCTGTGGCGGCAGTGTGGCCCGCGGAGGTACATGCTTGGAGAGAGGTAGACAAAATAAGTTAGACAGTGTCTTATTGGAGGATCAAGTTCTGTCAACCCAGATTGTGCAAGGCATCATTGGATAGAGTTTATGGGGGTCACAATAAAGTCACTGTCACTGTCACAGCTTGATGTTGCTTTTGCTTTCATATTGAGACGTCTACAAGTTAGTTTCAGCAGGTTTCATAAATAACAGCAATAAGGTTTCCAAATAATTAATGCGGTGTATCATTAACAGCTGAAGCATAACAGATCGACAGAGACCGCGTGTCTCCCAGCGTCTTGCTGGCCTCAGCCTCTACTGATACCTGAATCTCCGCGCTACAGTATGATCGCTCTTCCTGTAACGTCGTCAATCATCAAGCTATTGAACAAAAAGTCAAAGATGTGCGGAATAAGCGCCTTCACGCTGCCATGCGTCGTCAGTTACCCCTCAATAACCGATGCGTTTCTCTAAAGATCAACACACCAACGCCGACGAGATGAGCAGCGGCTATGGGAAAAAGGTCCTTGAATCGAAATGTTCATTGGTTTTCGACCAAGCTTTGCTCGAAATTATCCACTCAGCAGCACCAGCGCTACACCACCGAAAGTCGTGAAACAACAGTCGATCTACAACAAGCGTGTGCCTGTTTTACTGCTAAGGATGAATATCTTTTTGTTTGAGGCGGGAAACTCAACAGATCTCTTTGTTTTGAATATCCGTGTGTTGATATCCTCTCACAAAAAGACAGTGGCAAAACAACACGAGTTGAATGTTAGTTATGTAAATGCGAGGTGTGTACAGCATATTTTAACTTGCAGTGCAACACACAAAAAGTGCTCAGCAAAAAATTAAGCTGCTGTAGGTGTGCTGTCATACCCGCGTTTAGAGACGCGCCTCGACCAGGGGGCGCCCCCCCCCCCTAACTCCGTCATCATCGCCCTAAGAAGATGTGAGATTCGAGCAGAGTGTGTATGGCTTGGAGACCACCATGTGGCTCAAGTTGTTTCCAGAGAATCCAGGCTCTGCTTGCAGTAGCCTGTTCACGATTATTTGCACCAGTATTTAAACTCGCCAGCACCCAGGCCGTGGCAAGTGAGAGGAGCGGCCGGTTTTAACTTGGCTTATACCAAATTCGCTGAGCCGCTTTAGCAACTGCTTGCTTACCTAGCTTGGAGGTTGACTCGCGCTGAGGAAAGTAACCTTTGGATGTTGAGCTGCCAGAGGCCACGAAAGATGCTTGCCATGTGCAATGACGCTGATAGTGTAGATAGAGTTTGTTCAACGCGGGGAAACACACAGCATGAAAACGGAAACGTGTCGAGAAATCCCATCTGACATTTGGAGTTCTGTAGTAGTGAGATGCAAATGGATGTTCAGAAAAGACCCTTCAGGCATCGCGCATAGGTAGCCTACGTCTGCGATGTAACCAAGGCCCGGGTTTGGTCTAGCCATGGTGAGTTTAGGTGTGTAGGGCGAAGGTACCCAAGATCAGCCCTGGAGCCAAAGACGATTCAGCACGACAGCTCACAAGATCCATTGATTGACAGTATCAAAGCAGCATTCGTAATGTCCAGTATAAACGTAACTGTGTACATGACAAAGCAGCACCTGCGTGAGAGAATATTGGATCTAAAGACAGTTGAGGCCGAGCGTCGAGTCCGCCCGGTCTTTTCGCTTCTCGTTCAGTGGAGGCTCATCATCCCCACCTCTTACCACCTTCGGGGTTTAGCCTAGATGACTTCGCCTGTCTGGGAATAGCCCTGTCTAAGCGAATCCAATCACAAGCGTCGTCATCTTGCTATGCCCTGTCCCACCCCATCATCCTTTTTTTCTGTCGCCTCCGTCTTACCAAAGTCACTTACTTAATTATCACCATCACCACCATTTTTTCCCTGCCAAGCCTCTACTCGTCAGTTGGTCGGTCACCTAAAGACACTCCTCGTTCGAGTCATCTTCGGTTTCTCGCTTACAATTCCTCTCCGCTCCGCCCGGTTCCCAGCATCGTCGGGACATTATTGCACATCCGGTGGACCCTTGCTCTTACTTTGCTTTGCTGTGCTGAGACAAGACAGCCTTGCCTTGTCTTGTCTTGAACATCATCCTCCATCTTTTTCCCTCGTCTCGCCCCATTCTTCTTTCATCACCTTCTTTCTTTAACCTTTCTCCCTGACCGAGCTCTTACAACTACCTGGGACATTGTTCAAGGATCCCCCACGCTTCTTTATTTGGTCTCCTGTTTCCCACATCCCTTTGACCTGATGAAGTTGCTTGTTCAGCTCATTGTCGCCAAAATGGATTCCACCATCTTGTAGCCTCTACTTGCAACTGCAACGCGCGAGCACTTGCACCCGGCATACAAGTGTTTTTCCAATTAAAAGAACCACGATTCCACTTCCTACGATTCAACTCTTTTACTCACGATAACCTCACTACTCGCCAAACCTTATCTATTTACTTTTACCTCACGACCTTAACCTCATCCTCGTACGAGTACTCTACTCCATATAAGCCACGATCTTACTACCACGACCTCCTACTTAATCCAAGGCATCGAACACCTACCTACTTTTGACCTTCCAGATTCAATCATATGAATTACACCAAAGGAATGGCCTCGAAAAGGAATTCACGATTATTTGTGGACGAACGGGCGCATACCAGAGAAGGCCATCAACTTCCCGACGGCGACGCAGCCCGCTCAAGACAGGGCTCTCGCAGCTCCACCACGGAGGATATGATGCAGGAAAAAGACGAGGACCTTACCAAGGGCCGAGATGCCTCAACTGTTACTTATTCTCAGAACCTCTCCGCCGTCAACATGGAAAGTTCCATGTCAGCCTCATCAAGAAGTAGTGATTCGGGTGGTGAGTCGCAAATGTCAAACCTGGCTGATGTGTCGTCGCTAACTTTAAATTAGCCTCATCTATATCCGAGTATACTCCTGCACCGCTCGACGGTAGACCTCACAACTTTGGTGTCGTCTTTCCTGGTGTTTACCGAAGCAGCTTTCCCAAGTCTCATGACTTTGAGTATATCAAGGGCCTTGGCCTTAAAACAATTGTGTTAGTTTGTTTTTATGATAAGACTTGGTCCCGTTACTGACTTAGTATAGTACTCTCGTGAGAAAAGAGGAATTTGATCACGATCTTCAGACTTTTGTTGCCCGCGAAGGCATCCGACAAGTCGTTTTTGACATGAAGGGCACCAAGAAGGAGGCCATCCCTCTCAGTACGATGAAGGCCATCCTCAACATCGTCCTTGACCAGTCAAATTACCCTCTCTTGATTCATTGTAATCACGGCAAGCATCGAACTGGATGTGTTGTTGGCGTTGCCCGCAAGGTTGCCGGCTGGAACGTTGAAAACGTCGTCGCGGAGTACAAAAGCTATGCTGAGCCCAAATCCCGCGACTGCGATGTCGCCTATCTGAAGGACTTCCAAGTCTCAAGCCTTGTCATCTCCAACCCCCTCAAGCCCAAAGACCACTGCGCTCGGTGTAGCCGGGTCCATGCCGGCACATTTTTTCGAGCCGTAATCTTCTCTACCGGTGTCTTGCTAGTGTGGCTCTTGTCTGGATCAAGGATGTGTATAGATGCAGGACCAAGCCATCCTCTTCTTTAACACTACCTGTCGACGCTTCCTCTACCAGATATACTGATCGGACACTGCTCGAGACCGCTGCAAGCTTATCGGAATTCCCGATTTTCTTTTGTTTGACGTTGCGATTACCTCGATTCCGTTTCATACGACAGCGAAGAGGGCGCCAAGCTACTTGAAGGAGGATATGTCGGCTTTTGACTACTATACTTTGAAGGCCTCGGTGGCTAAAAGTTGTACTATTGATGATTAACTGCATTTTGACGGCAAAGCCGTATGGGTTTTGGGAGACGTATCAAGGGCTGAGAATGTCTTCCAGACTGGCGTTTTTATTATAAAGAGGTGGAAAGGCATTGGAATGCTAGAATTGGGTGGGAGGCGGGATTTTGAAAGGGTTTCTGTCTGTACGAAGCCAGATTGGGAGAAAAGGCGCATTGGGATACAGCATTTGAACTGTATTTGATAGAACTCCTCTGATACCCGGATAGCCCGGCGTTGGATCAAAATAGCAAGGAAGAAAAGTTGCTACCATCCATGTTAAAAGCATACAATGATACGCGTAACTTGCTATAGCTTTGATTAAGCGTCTGAACGGCACAAAGCCAGCGATAACAGTATTCCAACACCACTCATAGACGAGGATTTTCGGGGCCTACGTCTCTTGATCCGACTGATTCGACGGCTAAAGCAGAGGCAGGCAGCAATCTTGGTCCAATGCGAGTTTCATACGTCTACGATGACTCACATCACCGCTGAACAATAGACTGCAGATGATGAGGCTTATTGCTATATTTGGGTGCTACATTGATACCACCCGTCAGCCAGGGGACAAGCTGAGATAAAGACGATTGCTATTTATATGTGGAACGGAATACGTTGCTTGTTCTGTTCTGCTACCTTGATGTTTGGAATGAGTCTTTGAAACGAGTAGGAAGATTCACTTGGTGTTGTCTGTTGACATGGCCTGGCAGTTATGTTCTAACGTGGGCGAGCCTGATCAGCAGATGCTGTCCGTGTTCATTCTAGAGCGTGGTATAAGAAATTGTTGTCCGAGAGGTATATGCAATGGAAAGCTTATCCGGGAATTCTTTTCCTGATGGCGCACCGGTATATGATTCGATGCCAGTGTTCTTCTCTATTGCCTTGAGTACATCGCATACAAATCTCTCCAATCATCATAGAGCAATACCTTCATGTACCCCTGTCGCTTTCTTTGCCTGTAACTGATACTATAGCTTTTTTTTCATCCTTGATGTTTCATGCCGTCCTTGCTATCCCAAATCCCACGCTTATTTTACACATCTCCATATCGTACACATCAAACACCCACTCTAGTCCCTTCCACCCCAGCGGTTCCTGTCCACCCTCTCCCTCGCATCCTTATCAAAGTCCCCATTCGCATAAACCCAACCCCCAGCAATGCAGTTTGCGGCACCCAGACCGATGGCGGTGCCGCGCACTACACCACGGATGGAGAAGCGGCCGCGGAAGGGCTGTCGGCGACGAAGGGCCAGCAGTGCATAGAGGCCAGACCAGGCAGCTGTGAGGCCAGCGCTGCCGGTGGGGTAGCCTGAGAGGTTGAGGTAGGATGAGAAGAGCAGAGGAGGGGTG